>LTAE01011052.1:0-15834 GCA_001647135.1 Pontederia paniculata
CTATTCCCCTCTTTCAATTAGATAAGTCACTTTCTTAGTCTGAAACACACAAACACTAATTATGTGCTCTAGATCACCCAAATTGAACCCTTCCTTCAAAGCTTTGAACTCACATGCTTCCTTGATGGATCTCTTCCATGTCCCCCACCTCCACCCAAAACATCCAATCCTGCAACACCCACCAACTCATCCATGTCCTCTGCCATCACATTTCATGAATGGCAATGCCGAGACAAATTACTTCTCATGTGGCTATTCCCCTCTTTCAATTAGATAAGTCACTTTCTTAGTCTGAAACACACAAACACTAATTATGTGCTCTGGATCACCCAAATTGAACCCTTCCTTCAAAGCTTTGAACTCACCTGCTTCCTTGATGGATCTCTTCCATGTCCCCCACCTCCACCCAAAACATCCAATCCTGCAACACCCACCAACTCATCCATGTCCTCTGCCATCACATTTCATGAATGACAACGCCGAGACAAATTACTTCTCACGTGGCTTCTTGCTTCCCTCTCTGAAGAGGTCTCACCCTTAGTAGTTGGACTTCGCTCCTCTGCCAAAGTCTGTAATGCCTTAAAACAATCCTTTGGAGCACCGAACGAGTCCCACATCCTGCCAATGAAGATGCGGCTCCAAAACCTTAAAAAGGGTGACACCAACCTCTTATCCTTCTTGCGCCAAGACAAATACATCTCTTATGAGCTCGGGCCTGACTACAATGATATTGTTGCATTTCTTGCTACTAGCTCAGAACTTGTCATCCAATTCTTTAAAGCCAAGACCTTCACCTACAAGCTCAGAAACAACCATCTAAATCTCTCTTCACCCCAATGGCCAATTATACAAAAAGCACAACAACAAATCCCTTCGACAATGCCGCCTCATGAAACAACTCACTCAGGGGGCGCGACAAAGGTAAGGCCGCACCACCCCTCGACCACCATGTCCAGTTTGTGGACGAATGGGACACAGTCCCTACCAATGACATTTTCGTCGCCCATTATCAATAATTTTGCAAGGGAACATAGTAATCCAGTGAGATATGCAATCTTCGTCACCTCAAGTATATGCAGTTGGTGCATATTGCGACTGGTTTCCAGATACTGGAGTGACACACCACACATCACCAGACCTGCAACACATTCAATCTGCTGAAACATACACATGCATTGATCAGCTTCAAGTAGGTAATGGAAAGTGTCCTCCCTTCAACATGTCGATAATAGTACCCATTCAATAGCCGAATTCAATGCCCTTACTCATAACGACACTTGGTGGCTGAATCCATAGACCACGTCGATGAATGTCGTTGGATGTAAATGGTTGTTTTGCACAAAACACAAACTAGACAATATCATCAATAGATATAAAATCGCCTCATCGCCAAAGGCTATCATCAAACAGCGACCTTGCCATGAGACCATTAGTCTTGTGGTTAAACCGACTACCATCAGACTTATTCTCAACCTTGCACTCTTTCGTAGCTGGCTCACCACCCAACTAGACATTAGCAATGCTTTCTTGCATGGACATCACGATGAATCAATCTTCATGGAACAACCACCATGATTCATTGATCCTTCCCTTCCTACTCATGTATGTCTTGCAGAAATCACTCTACGACCTTAAGAAGTACCTTGTGCTTTATTCAACACCTTTACTCAAACACTTCTCAACTACGGGTTCACTACCTACTTATCTAACACTTCACTATTTATCCTTAATACATCCTCTATCACAACATATGCCCTCATCTATGTCGATGACACTATTCTCACAGGAAATTCCATGATTGCTCTTCACACCATAACTAGCCATCTTAAATCAAACTTTTTCGTAAAAGAACTAGGACCCTAGTCTTTTTTCTTTTTGGAATCCATGTCATTCCCGCATCGATTGAATTGCTACTCTCGCAAACTTTCGATATTGACGGCATCCTCAAACGTGCCAAAATGCAATCATCTAAACCAATCCACAACCCCTTAATAGCCAACACCAAGCTTATGCCGACAACTAACAACCCGTTCTCTGATCCAACTTTGTATCGCCAAATTGCCGGTGCACTTCAATATCTCACCATCACATGACTAGACCTTAGTTTTCTTGTCAACTATGTATGTTAATTCATGCATCATCCTTCTGAGCTCCATTGGTTAGCAGTCAAACAAATTCTTCGTTACCTCCGTCACTCTCGCCATCTTGATCTCCATTTAACAAAATATTCATTGCTCTCCCTCCACACATAATCTTATGCAGATTGGTCTGGTGCATCTCATGACCGAAAGTTCGTTAGCGGTCACTTTGTATATTTTGGTCCCAATTTGATATCTTGGACACCCAAAAAGCAGCGGACGGTCTCTCGCTCTTCAACCAAATTCAAATACAAAGTGCTTTCAGATGCCTCTTTCAAACTAATCTGGATAAGAAAGCTTCTTAAAGAACTAAGAGTCACAACACCAACTCTGGCGCTTTGGTGTGACAACATCGGCGAAACACATCTCACGTGAATCCCATTTTCCATGTGCACACCAAGCACATTGAAGTTGACTACCACTTTGTCCATGATGAAGTTGCTAGTCACTGCCTCATCGCCCGCTTCATCTCCAGCAAGGATCAACTAGCGTTTATACTCATGAAACCACGGGGTGCAGACAAACATATAGTCCCTCTCCCTCCAACTTTTTGGTATATAAAGTGTATATATATACATATATAATAGTAGTTGCAGTTAATAAATAAAATAAATACCAAAAAGATAGCATAATTGTCTAATTGATTTAGGAGTCAGGTGATTTTGATTAATATCTTGAGGTCTAGGGTTCAAATCTTGCCCCTCCTAATTTTTTACAATTTACTTCTTTATATTTTGCCCCCCTCTCCCCAACACTTCCGGAGTCCGCCCTTGGAAACCACCTGGTGGTAGCCATTTTGAGTTCCTTGTAACAAGCTGCAACTTTGGCCTCAGAACCGTTCTGCTTGAGGGGGCGTATCAGAACACTCACACTCACACACGTCAGCAGACGGTTAAGTGAAGAAGCCATCTGCATGCATACCATCGGCATATAAACAACTCCACTTCTATAACGTGATGTCCATAATATGAGGCACCACACTCTCCATTATGTAACGACTATAGGCTACTTATAGAACAAATGTCACTATTGTGAAAGGTGTGAAATGTTAAGAAATTATACTCTCATAATTGTTAGGTTTATTGAGCTTCATCCTAAGCCCCGAAGAAGGTCCTTGGATCTTCTTAGACCTAGTCTCTACTCATCCAAATACGAACCAACAATAGTTCGATTCGATTCAACATCAAAGTATGAGTTTGTAAAATGATCGAAATGAAACATTGAAATGTTAATTTGTAAAAAAAAAATTGAATGAGAAAAAAATGAAAAGGATCGGTTGAACTGATGCCTATTTAAAAAAAATAGAGAAATGGAAACAAAGAAATAAAATAGAGACACCCATTTTAAAAAAAAAAGAAATAGAGAAATGGAAACAAAGAAATGAAATAGAGAAAATATAGAATAGAAAAAGATGAAGATGGAAATGTAGAAATGAAAATTTGAGGATATGAAAAAGAGTGGAGGTAAATGAAGATTAGAGAGGAAATATGAAAAAGTAAAGAGGGAAACAAATGATCTAAATAGGAAAGTAAAGGAGAACAAAACTAGAAGTAGAGCGAAAATTAATTGTGACTAAATGAAAATGATGAGATGGAGTAATATTATATTTTTTTATAAAAGAAACTAATATCCTTAATTCAATATCTGGTCGTAAGTAAATTATTATCAATATAATTTAGTTGTTTAATATAATATTACTCATGTTTTAACTTTAAAATTATAAAGTAGTATAAACATATCATTGTTAAAAATATTACGGATAATTTTCACATATGGTCCTTTAATTTTGACCTCAATATCTTTATGATTCTCTAACTTTTTTTCTTGCATTATGAGTCCTCCAATTTTATATATATGTTTGCGTGATTAATCCTTTTATCGATTACAATATTTTTTTTATTCTATTGTCTGAATACATTCACGTAAATATTCTACGTTATGATAATAATAAAATATATCATATTGAATATATGTCACATCAAATAAAAATTAATTTTATGTTTGATGTCTATCTTAAATATACGATTGATAGTTTCATATGACATATCACGAAGCCAACATGATATATTTTATTATAATAATATTATAAAACATCTAAAGGAATTAATGTACTAAATTAGTAGAATAAAACAAATATCATTGCATTTGATAAAAGATTAAGTGTGCAAAATATACAAAATTGTAGGACTAATGGTGAAAAAAAAAGAGGACCAAAAAAATATTTAGGTCAAAATTGAAGTCCATGTATGAAAATTATCCAAAATATTACTCATTCGACATGGACTTTAATTTTTAAAATATATTTGTCTCAATGATCGATCAGCTACACCCTCATTTGGAAGAACATTATCAATAAAAAAATTAAATAAAAGTATGAGTACAATAATTACTGAAATTTATATAAAAATGGAAACTTTGACCTCTTCGCATAGAAAATACGGCTTCTGCTTCTACGAAGTCTCTATGTTTCCTGTCGGAAGTACTGCAAAGCCGCGTTCATCATATGAGCCGCGCAACGACCAAATCGAGGCCCCTGCAACTTTTTAAGATCACATGATCCTTGCAGCAATCTCACATAATTATCACACAATCCTTCGACGCTTCTGCATCTCCAGTTCCTCTCTCTCTCTCTCTCTCTGATCAGCAACAGTTGATCCTGAAATCATCTGGATGTCGATCCAAGGACAGATTCTTGAGATCACAGGTCAGTTGACAAGATTAAATCTTCTTCTTCTTCTCTGTTCTTTTGCTTCAGATGACCTCCGATATCCATTTCTTCTGACTGCTACTCTTTCTGGATTCAGTCGTCGGATGCAGCAAGCTGAAGGACACCGAGTGGCTGTCGCGGCAGGACCCGTACGTCTGCCTCGAGTACGCCACCACCAAGTTCCGGACGCGCACCTGCACAGGTAAATTTCTGCCAGCACCACCTCCTCATCAGAGATGTTGCAGCAGCTTTCCTGAATTCTCACTTGTTCATGGATCTGATCGGTAACTATGTGCATACTTGTGGTCTTGCAGATGGCGGAAGGAACCCCAGCTTCCAGGAGAAGACGTGCATCCCCCTCATCGAGGGCCTCCGCGAGATCGTCGTCGCTGTGTGGAACAGCAACACCTTGGCGTACGACGACTTCATCGGCAGTGGCAGGTGATCCATCAGTTGCATCATTCTACTGCAAGCACGTCTGCTTTCTTTTTTTTTAATAAATCTCATCTTTGTCTGCCTCAGAGTTCTGCTTCACAAGGTCCTCGCAGAGGGCTATGACGACTCTTCCTGGTCCATCCAGTCCAGATCCGGAAGGTATGTGCATGCCATGATTTCTTCTTGGACGCCTTGAATCGAAGTCCATGTCCGCAGATGGGGCAATTGCATATACTGAGCTAACCATTCGGTCTGCGCAGGTACTCCGGCGAAGTAAAGCTCATCATGCATTATGGCAACGCAAATAAAGCGCCGGTGCGTAGCTGCTTCTTTTTCCAATTCTGCTTTCCTTAAGTTGCTGTCTGCTGCAGGAACTCAGACAAGTAGAATTCTTCTGTTATTGCAGAAACCTGGAAAGGGTATGCCGGAGCCAATGGGTTATCCTCCGGCTGTGGCGCCACCACCATATATTCCACCAATGCCATATCATGCGCCCGCAGCGCCATACGCCAATCCTTACATGCCTCCGAAGTCGGTAGAGAGTCCATATGCTCCGGCCGGGTACCCACCGGCCGGATACCCGCCAGCTGCTTTATACCCACCTCCCCCTCAAACGTATCCACCGGCACCGAGTTATCCTCCTGCCACCTACCCGCCCCCGCCATATCCGCAGACTTATCCACCAGGTAAATTGCTTTATTTAGTACTATTAGAGAGTGATCATACTCTTTACAGAGTATAACATTATGTTCAAGTTCTTTTAACACAATCAAGTGATCAGGGGATTATGTGAACTTTGTTATTCTCATTTCTCTAATTAGCACAATCAACCAATTGCATTTTTTTTTTCTTCATCCTATGATTTGCATTGCCACTCAATATATAATTGTTCATACCTGCAGCACCTTTCCCCGGAATCTATCCGCCGCCGCCGCCTTACTGAAACTGAAGCGAGGTCAAAGCAGCTAGCAAGCAATTGGAAGTTCTCTGGACGTCTGCTTGTTCATTGATATTTCTGTTTGTTTTTTGTTTACTTTGTGCTTTACACTGTATGCAATACCCCAAGGAATGTAACTGAAGTTGGTTAAATTGCTCATGTGAACTGTGATTTGTTTGAGCTTCATTTGCAAATTCATAAATGTTAAATCTTTTAGCAGGCCAGTTGCTGGTTTAATAACTTTTTCTCATCCCTTAGCATCATCACATTGTCACAAAAAGTTCAGCATCTTAACCATTCTGAGAATCAGAATGGCTTCATTCAGACAATTAGTGTCACAGGACAATTTGGGGCAAGGAAAGGGCCACAATCCAACTCTGCAATTGCATACTTATCAAACACAGAATTTAAAAATCTCTCTCAAATATTGGATGATAACTGAAGCTGTGTTTATCTGAGAATGTAAATTATCTTTTTTTATGATTTATTTTCATAGGAAAAAATGGAGGTGCTCCCATGCTCCCTACATTTTTAACCGTAGGATGCTTAATCTATGGTGGCTTGATTTAGGAAAGAGAAAAAAAAGTAAGAGAGAGAAGATCTCATATCCACCATAGATCTAACATCCTATTGTTAAAAATGTAGGTAACATGGTGCTCCCTACTTAGCTAGGGAACACTTACATTGAACTCATTTTCATATATTCGATTATAATGATTATAATATGGAAAGAAAATGATCTTAAAAAATAAGTCTTCATTTGGAAAAAAAATTTTCATTCAAGCAGAAGTTTATCTTCCATCTGCTAACCTTTATAGAAAAATATATTTCACTAATTAAGAAGACAAAGTTGCAGAAACACATACAATACATCCTTATCCCATTACAAAATAAGAAGTGGAAGAAATGATCACTAGCTTAACTAAAGATACAGTTATTTGTGTGTAATGAATTGATTCAAGTGTATATACGGGAAAAATTAAACCTATTAGTAATTCCTTGTGATATTAGAACTGTACGATCCGTACGCGGGGTCGAAGGCATGAACAAAGTCATTGAGATTAAAAATTGTCTATAAGAAAGCAAATAGTATTAATATTCGTGACGATAAGATTTAAATTAAGTTTAAAATCTTCATGTAGGGTCTAATGTATTAGTCCTTTGAATAAAACAATATTAATAAAATTAAGTAGGTTGTAAGGAATGAAAACGATGAGTACACAAGTTGCAAAAAGAGAAGAAAGGTACCAAGCAATTGTGATGATGTTGGAAGTTACGTATGCAGTCGAAGAATCTCGTTGGTCCTAATAAATGTTAGCAACATAAATTCTAATACGCGTATTCCAAACTTGAAAGCAACACCACACAAATAAGATAAATAACTTTTAATGCTTTATCTTGTAAATTATTGACCAACAATCAAGAAATCCACGCGATATATTAAAGAAATACATAACTAATTAATAAAAAATATTGTTTATGAAAATGAAGGGAATTAAAGAAATACATAAAAACTCGAAGAATTAAGCATATAATCATTTTTAAGAAAAAAATCATTACATTAATTTTACCCTTACAACATGAAAGAATGAGAGATAATTAGGGTTCCGTTCATGAATGGGGGCTCCTTGCAAATGCCATTTCATTTTATAGGTCGTTTGCCCGCTGTATTCCGCTCTTGTCAATTTTGATTTACACAGCATGTTGATTCTGCTGCATACTATCGCTCCATCGCCGTTTCAATTTCACTATATCGTATCAATTAATATGGTTGCCTATTTCTGCCATCACAATTATTCATCCACATGAATTAATGTTGTTGACTCGAAGGCGTTCCTCAACGGCTGCTGGAGTAGTTGGTGCTCGGTGATCACGACGGGCATTACAACATTCTTCACTTGACCATCATGATCATTGTGTCAGCATTCTCACTGTCTGTGCAAAGTCTAACTAAAGATCCTATCTTAAAAGTTTTATTATTCGTGAATACTTCATATTGATTCAAAAATTCTTGAGTCACATCAAGTCCACATGCTTGATTAAAGTACGGATTGCAATTCTTCTTGTGAAAGAATAAACTAATATGTCACTCATAGGCATGTACGTCAGTGTCACTTTCTTCTTATCTATTATATCATGAATGTAGTGATACTCAATATTAATGTGCTTTCCTTTTGAACGGTTGGTTCCACTGTGTATCAAATTTATCATCGTTTAATTATCACAATACATTGATAGTGGTCCTCTGACTAGATCGAGCCTTAGTTTCAAAAGAAAATGCCTAAATCATACTCCATGGGTGATTGTTATACTTCAAGCAACATACTCAATCTCTTGTGTGTGTCTAGTCATACATCCTTGTTTATAGCTACCTCAAGAAATGGCTACACCTCCCAGAAGAAATAAGTGACATGATATAGACTTGTGATTGTCTATATCACCGCTGAAGTTTGCATCTGAATATCATATTGTCTCGAGTGTATCAGCTTGGTATGTCAACCTCAATTGTATCATGCCCTTCAGATACCGTAGTGTCCTCTTAGTGGCCCCTAGTGGGTCTTCCCGACATTACTTTGAAATATGCTAATCAGGCTTACGCATAAGCCAAATCAAACCTCGTACAACAACATTGCATATATTAGTCTCCCCACCACTTCTACATAAGGTTCACTTAAAGGCTCTTGTCCTGCATTTGGACATCTTTTACTCAATATTTTTTCAATCACTAATGGCGTTGGTGCAGACTACTATTTTACATCTCGAACCTCCTCGGTACCTCATTAATAAACTATTTCTAACTCAAAATTAAGATTCTTGAGTTTTTATCATGATTGATTTGAATGTTCAATACATAGGACATCCTCTAATGTTTGTCATTTCAAATCACTTGCTCAGTTTTTCTTTAATCTCATTAAGTATCTCTACATCATTTATAATAAGTAGTATGTCATCCACATATAATGACAATATCACAAAAGTGCTCTCATTTTTTTATGTAGACACAATGACTCGATTTGTTCGTCCTAAAATTAAATTGGATTATCGTCTCATGAAACTTTAAGTACCATTGTTTAGACAATTGCTTCAAGACATACAATGATTTTTGGATCTTATATACCTTATTCTCCTAATCTTCTACTTGAAACCCTTCAGGTTACTGGACATAATGTCTTTCAATAGGTTTCCATTCAAGAAAGTTGTCTTGACATCCATTTGGAATAACTCCAAATTCATATATGTCATTATCGCTAAGATCATTTGAATCGGTGCAAACTTAGCCACCAGAGATTATATCTTCTGAATTCTATTCTGACTTGCTGAGTATAACCCTTGGCCAGAATCTCGCTCTGTGCCTATCAAGAGAACAATTAGCCCGATATTTTTTCTTGAATACAAATTTGCACCCTGTAGATTGCATCCCTTTCGGCAAGTCATATAATGTCAACACTTTGTTGTTGTGAATTGAGTTTATTTCAGCTTTCATGATGGTCACTCATGACTCTGATTCACTAGAAGTCATCGCTTCCTTTATATGAAATAGGATATATACAATCCCCAATCTCAACATCAACGGAGTAACACGACGCCTCGCACCCATACAATACATAATCATCGAAATGTGCGAGTGTTATCTTGGCCGTTTATTGGTGTCGGTTATCATTGTAAATTATAATGGGTTCCTCCACGTATTTCAAAGTTATATCATTCTATCTAACATCAACTCTCACTGCTAGATAGTACAATATACTGCTGGAGTTGTCTTCATCGTCTAATAGGATCGTGAGGGGATCATCATCTTTTTTATCTACTCCTTTTCATTTTCAAGAAAGATGGCATCACGACTCTCTATGAGTTTCTTTCCTAAAGGAAGAATATATATCTTTTGGATTGTTCATTGTATACAAATAAATCTGGACATTTTTGTCTTAAATCCAACTTGTCGTTGTGCTAACTAGGAATCAATATATGTGCTTTACATCTCCACTTTTGAATATAGCCCATATTGGTATTCTTGTGATTCCGCAACTCATACAACATTAATTATATGAACTTTGTGGGAATCATGTTCTATATGTAACTCGCGATCATCACTATCTCGTCCAAAAATTGTTTTGACAAATCCGAGCGGGACAACATATATCTCACTGCATTTATCAGTCATGTTCTTTCTCTCTGTCACACTCTTTTGTTGTGACGTATATCGCATCGTAGTTTGTCTATGTATGCCCTCTAAAATATAGTAGTTCTCAAATTCCCTGAAAGTATATTATTCTCTTTGTGTCCTTAGGCACCTGATAGATCTTCCTAATCTTTTCTCGACTTGTATCTTTTAAAAGTCTCAACAACTTTCGACTTTCTTTCTAAGAGGTATACATAACAATATCTAGAGTAGTCATTAATAAATATAATAAAGTACTCTTTAATCTTGTACATAAGAACACTCAATGGTCCATAAATATCAAATATCTAAATGAATTAGTTCCAACAACTTTGTTGACTTTGTCCCTTCATAAAACAAGGTCCTTGTCAATTTCCTGGTCAAACAATGTTCACAAAGCATTATGTTGTGCCAAAGATGTTGGACACTAAGTTCATTTTCTTTATTTATTATGTTTTCAAGTTTCCAAAATGTCATAACCTCTCATGTCAGAGATCATAGTCGGACATATAATACAAAGTATAATGGGAAGAGTCTTTTATTTCATCATACTTTATTATATTCATGCAGAACATATCATGACCGGATATATATTTTTCGGTTTCATACATCCTATTGTTCTTTCCTATGATGACCCGATCATTATAGAATATAATTTCAAAGTCCTTTTGCAAAATGAAAGGATAAAAAATTAAATTGCGCCTTATTCGTGGCGCGTACAACACGTTATTGAGTATCATGAAGCCTTCTTCTAGATCCATCTAGTAGTCAACCATCCCACAATATCGAGGTAAGTATTGTTGTCTATGTAGATTCTTTGTTCCCCCTTTGCCACCTCTTTAAAGTCAATTAGACCCTTCTTGATTTTGGCAATTAGAGAGTCGATCCACCACCTTTCGGTGTTCGTCGTCATCATGTTGTATTCCACCACTATGGCAAAGGAGAACTTGCTAGTACCTAAGGTTTTCTTCGGTCTTCTACCTCCTTGTTGATTGGTTGGGCCATTGTTCTCTTCTTGTCCAAACTTTGTGGGACAGTTTTCACAAGTGAAACAAACTCCTCTTGGAACTTTTGTCCTACTTGAGTTTGAATTGCTTCTTTCTAAGGATGAAGGTTGGCCTGACTCGTTTACGATAGTACACAACATGGACCTCTTCCTCCTATCCTTCAACAACTTTCTCCACATCAAAGACATTTATCTTCTTCTTTTCTTTGATCATGCCCTACTTAATGACTAAGATGGAAGACAATTCAACAACTCTTTTGATGGACTCGTTTACTCGAACAATCGTGACAATCATGTCGAAGGCAAGCAGGAGACTGTTCAACATCAAAGTTACCTACAGTGGTTCTGGCAATGCACATCATGTAGTTTCAAAGTTCTTTGACATTATAACCATTTTATTTACATGATTGGACACATTTTCGCCCAGCTTCATTTAACAAGTGTTGTATCTATGCAATAATAATTGTCCATGTCCTTTTTGAACGTGTACTTGTCTTTTAGAGCTTGTCTAAGCTCATAGGTGCTTTCATAGGTCTTAAAGACCCTAATTAAATTGTCATCCATACCAACCTTCCTTTGCTCCATGACTGCGGCATGAATTATCGTATGTTCCTCAGTGGCTCTTTTGGAAGCACTAGTGGGGCAACATCAACATAATGTTGCAAGCAATCATAAAGTAATCCATATTTAATTCTATGACTCCAAGTGTCATAGTTGACACCGTTAAACCGATCCAATTTGACTAGTTCAGCGATTATGAATTTAAATATTTTTTTTATAAAAAAGTTTGGATATAATGAGAGAAAATACTACGATAAGGTCCAAAAAAATATTTCTAAGATAAATATTCAAAAAAGTTATTTTACACAATAAATTTTAATATTTAAAGTATTTACGTATAAAATTTGTAGAAAATAAATTCGAAAGTTAAACTATTCGCAAAAACATTTTTGATAAAAATAGCGAAAAATAAGATTTGGTTATTTCAGAAAGATTTGTTATAAATTTCCAAAAGCAATTTAAAAAATTATTGGCAAACAACACTTTCGGAAGTTGTATTTTCTAAGGATTAAGAAAAAAAATATTTATAGGACTTTTAACGAATAAGTAGAGTTTGTAAAACCCAGAAAAATAATTTAAAAAATTGTTAACTAAAAAAGAATTATGTTGAAGGAAATAAATCGACTAAAAAATTTCAAAAAAAAACCTTGTAATCTTATTCTGAGAAATATATTGTTACCGAAAATAAACCTTGTAAAAATAACTTAAAATTTATTTATCAAATTTATTTATAAATTTTTTAACTTAAAATTTATTTATAAATTTTTTGAAATTTTATGAACAATATTTTGCCGAAAATTTAACTTTAAAATTTTCAGATAAAGTATTCTCTCAAAAACAATTACACATGTGTAAAAAAAAATGTTTCGGCAATAATGACTAATATCAATTAAAATTAATATTAAATGCTAAATAAATAATTTTGAGAGAAAATGCTGTATTTTAAAATAATTTCCGAAATTTTAATAAGTCTAAATATAATATGAAAATAATTAAAATTGAAAATTTTAAATTAATGATTTCTAGGATACTTAATGTCAACTAAATACAGAAGTAATTTTCCCAAAAATAATTACAGAAAAAATAGAATGATTAAAGATAGCCGGATATGCTCAAAATTTCTAATAACTAACGTTTTGTCCAAGAATAAAATATTAACAGTAATATATAACAATTACAATCAGAGGTATTTAAACAATGATTAACCAAGAAATAAACAATAATGGTGATCAATAATTTTTGTATTTTTTTCTACAATTAAATTAAAAACATATGTAAAAGAAATTATTCTAATGGGCTTCTTAAAGACAATGGGGCTTTGTTGCAAAATAAACTAAATGGGCTGTGCAATTATTATAATAAATGAATGGATAGGATTAAAACAGATTAAATCTAGTTTATTAGCGGCTGAGATTAAAACTAAATTATAACTGCTAGGTTATAAAATTGGCAGGGATCGGCGACTCATATTAAAATATATAAGATAATAAATATATGGCTTGGATTAAAACATCATAAGTAAATCTAACGGATTAGATTATAACGGTTCAAATATAATTCTAGTTAGCATCAATGGTAGAGGCTAAAAGATGTAACATGTAAAAGCTAAGATAAAAAATAAAAATAATCCTACTATTTATATATGGATAAGATTATAATGGTCTAGATTAAAGCACGAATGCACCTATGACTAGTATAAAAAAATATATAAAAAACATATTATATCTATAGCCATAATCCTACCAAATAGATCCTACTGTCTGGATTAAAATATGAGTTATAACGGTTTAGATTTGATCAAACATGCATCTACGGTTAGAAAATTAGAGAAAATCTACTATGAGTATTATAATATATTTAATCCTACATTTTCGATTGAATCAGATCTAATTTATATCATATTAGGATCTAATGGATAGAATTAAAGTAATGAATCAACGAACAAGATCAAAGAGGGAAGAAATAATCAACGGACACGATTAATATCGAGTGGAACAATGTTCATCTTCTCCGCTTGCGCGAACCTTGCACCGACGTACAGGGGATTGCCATCGACAATCACAAAAGGGTTAATCGGATTGTCCAAGGGCACGAGAGTGTTCGTCGATCGTGTGAACATTTGTATGGGTCGTCAAATTGTAGGAAATATGCATTGTTTGGTCTCCTCGTCGAAAATGTTGCTTACCAATGGAAGTCGGCGACGATCGTTGTAGCGGCAATTAGGTGTTGGTGATAGTAGGCAAAGTTTGGCATCAATGACACAAGATGGTAGGAGTGAGATAAGAGTGTCGAAGAAGGTTGCAGACATGCAGTGAGTGAGAAGAGGAATCTTTAGTGCCTCTTAGCTCTAATACCAGTGAAAGAACAAGAGAGAGAGAGAAAGAGAATTAGGATTTCGTTCAACAGATTGGGAATCCTTGCATGCATCATTTTACAGGTTGTTTGCTTGGTGCACTCCACCCTCATAGATTCTGATTGTTACCGCCCATTGATTCCACTGCCTGTTATCGCTCCATCGCCAAAATTTCACCGTACTGTATCAATTAATATGGTTGCCTATTTCTGCCATCACAACTATTCAACCACATGAATTATTTTTGTCGGCGCGAAGGCGTTCCCCAATGGTCGTTGGAACAGTTGGCGCTCAGTAATCATGGTGGGCATTACAACACAACCTGCGCGGGTAAGAACATGAAAGTTAAATTGCATCTATCACTATCAAATTATTGGTTAAAGTTAACTACATCGAAATTACTTGAAGGACATATATTTATGAATTTGGGCTCGTTGCAACATTTAATAACTTTGTCCCTCTTGGAAATTATAAAACTCATGAGATTTGTGAACAAAATGACATAGCAGTTAAAACAATGATCTTATACTTAACAAAGATAATAAAATGATGAATGAAGCCAAGTTAAAAAATTAAGAAATATTTCAAAATATTCTCTACATTCTATTACGTAACATGTATTACCTATAAATTAATTTATGAGAGATAGTATTATAATTTTATGTACTATTTATACGGAATCAAGATTTGTTGAAATGAATTATGAAGTTGCAAGGACCTACAAACATAATATTTGATGCCAGAAATTACTTGTGATATTCATTTTTGAACAAATCCCAAGTTATTTAAAGAAAGTTTGGGAAAAATAACAAATACAAGGCTTCTAATATATGCATCTAATGTTAAAAATGGAATATCTTTTTGGTGGGGATCATCTGAATATAGCTTCATTCATGCTCGATAATGAGTTATTCTTATGTATGTGTCCAATACGATATGTCCCCCATCGCCACATTTTATTAGCGATTAAATGTGACCATTACCTGTACACTTATTTATCATCATCATGACAATGATGATTTCTTTAAGGATATAAGAGACATCGACTAATGACCATAATGGTCATATTTTTACATCTCCCACTTGACCAATGTAGTCATGGTGTCCAACACTTTATTATATGTGCATTGCTAACTAGAGATGCTATCTCGAAATTTATTATGTGTAAGACTTTGCTCTAACTCAATTATTCATAAGTCACATCAAGCCATCATATTTGATTAATGTTCATATAGTATTTTTTTGTGAGAAAATCAATTGACATTTTGTTACTATACATATATGTCACCGTTGATGAGTAGAAAATTTGTGTGTCAGAAATACAGATGGCACCAGGTTTTCTGAACTCAGAAACGACCTGGGGGCACCTTCACAGAAAAACGGAGTATCAACAAGCTTTAAAATAAATCTAAACACACAATTCTAACCGCAAGTATACGGTTATCCTTGTAGTATTTTAGGGTCGAATCCACAGGGAAATCAAAAATCCACAATTCAATAGCTCTATTCTACCACGAACCGAAATCAAGAGGAAATAT
>LTAE01011053.1:0-12163 GCA_001647135.1 Pontederia paniculata
TGCTAGTGGATCTCCGACGATCTCGAGGTCGAGAAGTTGGATTGGGAACGTAGGCCAAGTTGGGGCCGAACCTCATCAACAACTTGATCCGTGTCTTGAGTTTGCATTTTTCTCTTACTTGCTTTACTTATCATCTTGCATTCTCATATCATTATTGCACTTGTTCTTGATTGAGAACTTACAATTTAAGCTTTGCGATAAATTGATTTTGAGCTTTCGCGTTTTTATTGTGAAATCGGTTTAAAGTTTTATTGCACCAATTCACCCTCCCCACTCTTGGTGCCAAGTGATCCTACATGCCGTGCGCAGGATGAGGGTGATGTGATCTTCCTCAATCTCTTCTTCAATCAAATCGATGGTAGTGGGTCTGTCGGTGTTGGAGCGAGAGATGACCTTCTTCATGATCTTCTTCGGCTTAGTTTCTGCCCATTGCTTCTTCTTTTGGCTGCGAGTGGACATCACCTTGACAGGAAAGAACAGGTTGTGAGCGCTCAAAGAAAATGAATTATGGATCTCTCTTCACTATGGAACAGGAGGTGAAGGTTCAGGGATTAGACGACAAGGTAAGGTGGGTTTAGGGTTTTGCATGAGGGTGTTTATATAGGCGAGGACAAGAGGAAAGACGGTGATGATGACGGTTGTAATAAAAGACGGTGATGAGGGCGAGAAAAGAGCCGTTGATTATGTTGGTCTTTGTGCGGACACGATGGTTGTGATGATGGCATGTGCAAGATCTAAAATCAGTTTAAATTTGAATGTCGCTGAGTCCTAAGAAGATTGCAAATCCGAGTTTGAGTTGGGTTTTAACGGCTGGATGAATTGACTCCACGAGCACGCAACTTCAAGCTTGCTTTTTGGCCCCAAGTGTTTGAATATCAGGTTCTAACCTGACCCAATTCACAATCAGACTCATCACAAGTGGTGTATCACTACCGATCCCCGATCGACTTGTGACTTGTATAAAATACAAGCTTGAAAATCTTTATCAGTACAAAAAGGACTTATCATCGCAAGCTTATGGGTTGTTGTGCATCACAAACTTGTCGGCTTTTGTAGGTGACACTCAGATTTAGGCTACCAATCATAAGACCTGAAAAGAAAAAGAAGAAAATGTAAAATGAAATACTGGGTTGCCTCCAAGATAGCACCCTAGTTATAGTCCTTGGCTCAACTTTGCTGAAATCTCAATCTTAGTCAAGTTGTATCACAAGTGGATCCGCCAGGTTATGATGCTCCACGAGTGATTTTTCTTCTCCTTCATGGTATAGCTTGACCCTATGTCTATTAACTGTAAATGTTTCCCATGAGGAGTGGCAAGCTTTAGAACTCCATAGCTGAATATCTTGGTAACCACAAATGGACCCGACCATCGGGTCTTTAGCTTTCCCGAGAATAACCTGAACCGGGAATTGAATAGCATGACTTGATCTCCTACATTTAAGTGCTTTTTCATAATCCTCTTATCATGCTAGGCCTTGGTGTGCTCTTTGTAAATTCGAGAGTTCTCATATGCATCAAGGTGCAATTCTTCTAACTCGGCAAGTTGCAACATCCTTTTTTCTCCCACAATCTTCATATCTAGGTTAATCCCCTTGATTGCCCAATATGTCTTAAGCTTCAATTCAATAGGAAAGTGACATGACTTCCCATAGACAAGTCGGCAAGGAATTGTACCTAGTGATGTTTTGTAGGCCGTGCGATATTCCCATAGTACTACATCAAGTCAGCTGCTCCAATCCTTTCGCGATTTTGTAACCACCTTTTCCAAGATGGTCTTGATTTGTCGATTGGATACCTCGACTTGCCCACTTGTCTGTGTGTGATAAGGAGTTGCGACCTTGTGCATGATGCTATATTTGTAGAATAAATTCTTGAGTTGCCTCTCTAAGAAGTGATTCCCTCCATCGTTGATGATTGCTTTTGGAACTCCGAACCTGGGGAATATCACTTTGTTGAACATTCTTAGAATCACTGGAATCAATAGGTAGGGCTTCGACCCATTTAGAAACGTAATCGACGACGACAAGGATATATTTGTATCGCCCTAAATTGGGAAATGGAGTCATGTAGTCAGTCCCCGACACATCGAACAACTCTACTTCGAGAATGCTCTTGAGTGGCATCTCATGTCTTCTGGATATGTTGCATCTCCTTTGACAGCTAGGAAGCAACATACTTGTAAACATCTCTAAATAATGAAGGCCAATAGAAGCCTACTTGAAGGATTTTGGTAGTTGTCCTTTGCGCTCTGCCATGGCCACCGTAAGGTGATGAGTGACAATGCTCAATTATTTCGCGGGCATCTTCTTCAGGGATACATCTTAGGAATAGGTCACATGCACATTACTTGAATAATATGGGGTCATCCTAGTAGTAATGCTTGAGTTCAGAAAAGAAGCATTTTCTTTGTTTATGATTCATCCCCGGTGGCAGTACTTCAGCTGCTAAGAAATTGGCGATGTCAACGAACCATGAAAGATTTGAGTTCAATAAAGCATATAAGTTCTCGTCAGGAAAGTCTTCACAAATGGATCGTGTTAGCACTTTGTGATAACAATTGTGACGCTACTTGTGTCTCTGGTTGTGACAACGCTTCTGGTTGAAAACAGAGCCGGGACAAATGGTCAGCAACAAGATTTTCAGAACCACTTTTGTCTCTAATCTCCAAGTCAAACTCCTGGATAAGTAGGATCCATCTAATGAGTTGTGTCTTTGCCTCTTTCTTCATCAACAAGTGTCAGACAGCTTGATGATTGATGTAGATGATAACTTTGGAGCCGAGTAGATATTGTCAAAACTTGTCAATGGCGAACATTACAATGAGCAATTCTTTCTCAGTGGTTCTGTAGTTCATCTACGCCAGATCTAGGGTATGACTCGCATAATAAATCACATGATGAGCTTTATCAACCTTCTGCCCCAGAACAGCTCCAACTGCAAAGTCGCTTGCATCGCACATGATCTCAAAAGGGAGAGACCAATCAGGTGCTTTGACAATAGGCGCAGTTGTAAGGGTAGTCTTTATTTTCTCGAAAGTTTCTAGGAATGATTGATCAAATTGAACTCCACATCTTTCTGCAGTAATTGAGTTAGTGGTTTCACAATCTTGCTAAAATCCTTTATGAACCCGTTGTAGAAACCGTGTATCCCAGGAAAGATCTCACTCTCTTGACGTTTGTAGGTGGAAGAAGCTTCTCAATGACTTCCACCTTTGCTTTGTTGACTCCGATGCATTCTTGGAGATAATGTGGCCGAGAACCACACCTTTGCGCACCAAGAAATGGCACTTCTGTCAATTCAATACTAGATCCCCATGTTCACATCTCTGCAAAACTTTCTCAAGATTCATTAGACAAGATGCAAAGGAGGATCCATCGACCGAGAAGTCCCTCCATAATATTTTCAATGAAATCTGAGAAAATAGACATCATAGCACATTGGAATGTGGTCGGTGCATTGCACAAGCCAAATGGCATCCTTCGATAAGCAAAGATGCCATAAGGACAAGTGAATGTGGTTTTTTCTTGGTCATCAGGGTGGATGAGAATTTGTAAAAATCCTGAAAAGTCGTCTAAATAATAGAAATAATCATGCATGACTAATCTTTCTAACATATCATCGATGAAGGGCAGTTGAAAGTGATCTTTCCAAGTAGCTTTATTCAGCCTTCGAAAGTCAATACACATCCTTCAGCCTGTGACAGTCCTAAAGGCGGTCAATTCTTCTTTTTCATTAGGCACCATAGTGATGTCTTCCTTTTTAGGGACAACTTGAACAACACTAACCCAGTTACTATCAGAAATGGCATAAATGACTCTTGCATCTAGCAATTTAAGAACTTCGTATTTGACTACATCTTTCATGTTTGGATTTAGTCGTCTCTAGCCTTCAATGGAAGATTTAGAAACTTCCTCCATGGGAATTTTATGCATACAGATAGCAGGATTGATACCCCTGATGACATCTAGGGAGTATCTAATAGCTTTCCTATAGGACCTGAGAACATCTAACAATTGGCATGTTTGATCAAGATCTAGAGCAGAACTAACAATGATATGATAAATAGACTCAGGGCCTGAATTCATACCTCAAGGTAGAAGGAAGTACCTTCAATTCTACCTTTGGCGATCTTCTATCGTCACGAGCAGATTGTGATGCATGTGGTAATGTTGCTGGTAACGACGGTTGTGAAACCACTGATAACAGCTTTTTGACTTTAAATCCTTCAAATTCCTCCATGTCATTCAAGATCTTCTTGTAGGCTTTGACATCCAGATCTTGAGCTCCATACTTATGTAAGCAATTCAACAAAGGGCCAGTTAGATGCATTATGGGCTGAAACTTCATCAACAGCCTCTTGAACAACTTCCGTAGAGAAGTCAACATCTTGTTCAAAATTAGGACATTTCAACACCTTGTTCAGATTGAACTTGATTTTGTCCTTGCCGATATTGAAGATAGCTTTCCATTGTTCACATCGATCATTGCCCCGACAGTAGGAAGGAATTGACAACCTAGGATCAGTGGTGTGATGTTGTCTTCGTCAATGTCCAGGACAACAAAATCAGCAGGAATATAAAATTTTCCGACGCGGATTGGCACATCTTCAAGGTTACCTCGGGGCATTTTACTATACGATTAGCCAACTGTAGAATCATGCTTGTAGGCTTCATCTCACAGGAGTTCAGCCTTTGGTTGATCTTTTTGTATAGCATCATCACAAGCGGGTGGAGATGATGGTTGTTATACGGTTGCGATGTCAAGTGGTGACGATCATCTTGACTTGGTGGAAATTCGTCAGTAAGTACTTCTTCAATTTTCTCCTCTTCTTCATTAGGGTTGACTTAAGGTGCTGAAGAGGATGGAATGTGGCTCGATTGAATCGGTCCTCTTGACTCAAACTCTTTGCCACTTCGAAGAACAACGGCCTTGCACTTCTCTTTAGGGTTTGCTTCAAGTTGACCTTGCAAGACACCAGGTCTTCTTAATAAGGACTCAGCTTGCTGGGCAATCTGAATCTACAACATCTTGCTGGACAAGCCCTTAATCTTGGAGATTAGTTATTGCATGGTCTCACTTTGTTGCTGAAGTGTTTGACTTTGTTGTTGCTGATAGGTCATCAGGGAGGCATGTTGTGGCATCAAATTCTCCGTCATCAATTTGAGGTTAGACTTAGGAGAGTGTAGTGCAAGTTGGTTGTTGGCATTTGGATTTTGCAGAGCAAGGGAGTTTGGAGAAGGTAATGATTTGAATTGGTGTTTTGAAATTGATTATCTAGTCTGAAATTGGACTTCTAAGCTAGGGGTTGCTAGTAATGATTGTTTTGGTAGGAAAAATTCAGATGATTTTGCTAACCAGGGTTATAGGTTTGAGAAAATGGGTTGTTTTGTGGTCTCTACTAGTTTTGCTGACCAAAAGGTATAACATCATTCAATTGTTGTTCTTCAGGGTCTTGGACATAGTAAGGTGGTGATGATTGAAAGTGAGTGATCTGATAAGCAGTAGCAAGATGGTCGAAATTGCTGCAGTTGTCACACCTCATGTCACTAGTACCGACACAAGCATATTGTGACGCCTGGTGGTAACCAGCGTTGAGGGTGATTTTCCCAAGTACTTTTTGCATGGCGTCCTCACCTTGTGTGGGATTTAGTCCCAACCTCTAGTGCTGGAACACGATTTTCCATTGTTTCGGTCTTGAGCAATGCCATGGTTTTTCCGAGACATATCACTAATGATCTTGTAGGTGTCATGGACACTCTTGTTCCCGAGAGAACCTCCAGTGGCTGCATCAAGAGACAATCTATTTTGGTATAGGAGTCCATTATAGAACATTTGTGCTAGCATCCAATTCGCGAAGTTGTGATGAGGACAACTCCTCAACAGAGCTTTGAAGTTCTCCCATGCCTGATAGAATGATTCGTTGTTCTTCTGGTAGAAGTTTGTGATCTGGTTCCTTAGGTGAATAGTTTAGCTCGATGGAAAAAATTCATCCATGAATTGTATCATCAGTTGGTCTCAGTGGCAATAGAATTGGCTTCTTTTGATCTCAACCATTCTTTAGCCCTGTTTCTCAAAGAAAATGGAAACAAACGTAGCCTTATGACATCATTAGTAACACCATTAACCTTAAAAGTATTCATAATCTCAAGAAAAGTTTGTACATAGCAGTCAGATCTTCATTAGCTAAGCCAGCAAATTGATTTCTTTGGACAATCGTGACAAGGGCAGGATTCAGTGCAAAATCAGGATTTAGAATTTAAAGATTCGCAATACTTAGATATATATCAATGTTACCAGGAGTAGTGAATCCATTTAATGGCCTATTATCCGCAGCATTAGCGGCATTTTGGTATGCCATTGGATCCGGATTTCAGTAATCGGATCTATGTTGAGTCTAGCTCTAGAGTCCTAGATCGAGTGTTTCTTTCTTGTCATCTTCTTTGCCTATATGTCCTTTCAATCTCAGGATCGATCGGAATTAGTTCTATAGATCTAAGAGTTTTGTGCATGCAACAATCAACAAATCAATAAAGAAAATAAAAAAAATAAAAATAAAAATAAAGAAAAAGGAAAAGGATGATATAAACGATGGTCGTGAAAAGTGTAATTTAATCAAGAGAAGAGTTCCTAGAATTAGTTGGACACCAATCCCTGGCAACGTGCCAAAAGGTTGATGCACATCGTGTAACAGGTCAAGTTGTAACAAAAAAGATCCGGTTGGTAGGTTGGGTTTGTTTTTTGGGATTGTATTATACGAAAAATAAACAGACAAAATATCGATGACAAAAACATTTCCAAGGAAAAGTTCCACCCCAAACTCGTCTGCAGTTGTCAAATATTAAAAATGAATGAATCGATTCCATAAGGAGTTCAAAGAATAAAACCATATAGCATTCCACTCCTCACTGATTCAATCCAAGAACTCACTATTTTAATTCTTAGATTGATCGAGGAAGTTATCCAGGGGAAATTGTCGTCATAGGAATATCCCCTGAAATCATTTAAAAACAATACGCTCAAATCAAATAGTTAAGTCGTCACAACACGTCGCCACAAGTTGGCATGTTTCCCTTGTTATGCCAAATTCCGTTACATGCAACCCTAGACGATCCCGCCAAAGCTTGGCCCAGGTGAGGATGTACAAACAAGGACTCAAGATGATACGAAACTCATCATATGGATCGTCACAATCAATCGTCACTAGCGAACACTCCTCGTCGTGACAGGTTCCCTGGTTACACGATCTTGGGTGACCCCAGTCAGGGGTAATTCCAATTAAAGACTTTCTACCGAGACTATTGATAGCTATTAATACTTCCCGAAAATGCACACCAACTGGCCATCTTGATGTGAGACATATAAAATAGGTAATAGTCACACCAGTCCATCACAAGCAAGTTGTTCTTCAACAGTAGTGACAGATTATTCGGTCACATGTCCCTGGATGATCCGGTCAAGCCTCTTGGTCTAGATGAAGAAGAACAAACAAAGACTTAGGTATATGACTAATTCCTAGATTTCCCAATTCTCAACAGTTGTGACAGATTCCTCGGTTAGTCAACCTTGAGTTTGACCCGAATGAAGAGAATTAGTAAATCGATGGAAGTTCAAGAAAGTGTCGTTCCTCAACAGTTGTGACATATTTTTCGGTTACACAACCTCGGGTGATCTAGTTAAGGCTTGACCCGAACAAAGAGAAATAACTTCAATAAAAACACAAAATCTCAAATATATGCAAGTCTTTCAAAATCGATAAAGGATAAATTTAGTCAACTTCCATTGAATTAACTTTATAAAGATCAAGCATTCTACAAGTAATTCTTTCTCGGTTAAATCGTAATGTTAAATCGATTTCTAGGTTCATCACAACCTCATCACAAGTGTCGTCACAAGCAAGGTTGTGATGTGTGACAATCTCCCGGTTGTGATAGATGCACAACTACAAGTGATCCTGTGATCCTTTCCAGGACTTGCTCGTATGGGAAATCTACACTTGAGAGGATGATCATTGCAACAAAATTGTCACCTTAAATCATTCACAAGCATTAAACACATGGCGGTAAATAACCAAACTTCTGGTCAAATAAAAAGACTAGAAACGACTCATAAATGAGATAACATGACAACTATAAAGTCTGTCTAGGGCTTCATAGAGCCTCAAAAATAAACTAAACTAGCCCCTAAGTCCCATGAGGGACAGTAGTTACATTGTTTCGAAAACTAGAAAGAAAACTAAAGACTTGGAGGTGTCTTCTTTCTTGTTGTCACTCAAGATATTTCTTGGCCGAACTCTCCTCTAAATGATGTTAGTCTTCTTTTTAAATAGACTCCCTCAGGTCGCCTCTTCATCATGACATGATCAAGGGGGAATTCACCGTGACCGTTGATCGAGATCTTCAAATAACTATCGGTGGTTTGCTGTTATAATCTCCGATTAACTATTGGTGATTCCTTTCCTTAATTGTTCGGACTGTTATAATCTCCAATAACCGTTGGCGATTCCTTTCCTTAATTGTCCGGTTTTGATTTTTCAATTGTGATCCCTTGAATTGTGGTTGCATTCCTTCAAGTCGTCATTCTTTCCTTGGTTGGTTTGCAATATGTTTCCATAATTGGGGCAGGCTTGAACAGGAAACCTTCGTTGCCTCTTGATTGTGGGGATTCCCTTCATCAAGGATGGCGATTTAAATTTGAAATTGAAGGGTCGTATCCTTTCTTGCCTATTTCTATATTTTTAGCTCCAAAATTGCGGAATAAACCCAATTTTATAACGAAATACAATATATTTCCTGAAAATGGTTAGTAAAATATAGAAATGTTGCAATTTGGTAAAAAGGTGGCAAGAAAGCTTCAGGTGGCATGCAAAACACGACCAAAAGGTGACGTAAATGAGGGGGTGAAAATGGTGTTTTTAGCCACTCATCAATTAAATATGATCTAAACACAATTAAATACGAACTAAACATGATTAAATATATTAAACATGATTAAATATAAACTTAACATGATTAGATATGAACTAAACATGATTACATATGAACTAAACATAATTAAATATAAATGAAACATGATTACATATGAAATAAACATGATACTTATTAATTAAATATAATTAAGGATGAATGAAACATTATTACATATGAACTAAACATGATTACATATAAACTAAACATGATTACATATGAACTAAATATGATTACATATGAACTAAACATAATTAAGGATGAACAAAACATGATTACATATGAACTAAACATAATTAAGGATGAACAAAAAGTGTGGCAATATGTGCGGCCCTGCTCACATGTGCTCCAGTGCCGACGCCACCTTCCTCAGGTTGAGGTGAGGAGGGCAGCGCGCCCTCCTCACACTTGTGAGGAGGGTGCACTCCCCGCGCCTGTGAGGAGGGCAAGCGGTGGGGAGGTGGAGAAGAAGAATAGACGATTGCGAGGCAGGTGAAGGGTGGCTAGGCAACGAGGTAGGTGAGGGCAGCTGAAAGGGGAAAATGTAAGATGGGGAAATTTTAGGTCACGAGAATTAGCGACGGAATATTTTCATCATAAATTTGTCGCTAGTTATGATCCTTGTCTTTAAAAAATAAAAAAAATATAGCAACTAGCGCTTTTTGTCGCTAAAATGTCGTAGATGTCGTCGTTATTAATGACAAATACTTTTTGTCATTAAGTCTGTCACTAAATCATCATAAATTGTTCACAAAAAAATTGTTCATTTTATTTTGTCATTACTTTGTCGCTGATGTGTCGCTATTTGCGACGACTTAGCGACAGACATATTTGTCGTTAATGTGTTGTCGCTAAAGCCCAATATTCTTGTAGTGGAAGTAGGGTTGCATCTTGATCCTCGATTTTCACATTATATTTCTTAATTCCATCAACAAAGTATTCAATTGATCAAGATTTTCATAGGAGTACCTTCTTGCATGCGAAGGGTGAATAGACCTTGTTTCAATAACAACTTATTGGTTAAAGACCTCGTCATATAGAGACTCAAGTTTTTTACCACAGACTAGTTGTCATTTCTTCATCGGTGACTTTCATAATCACCTTATCCGCTAGACATAACAATATCATGGAGTGGGCCTTCTCGTCTAGCGATGTCGAATCCATGAAAGTGCTTGTTTCTATTGATTTGTCCTTCGAATCTCCTTTCATCTTTGATTTGTCTTTTCGCGATCTACATGATCGGTGCCTATATCATTTGTTGTTTCTGAAGTGCTCGCATCTTGATCTGCTAGAGACTAAAACTATTTCTCCCGTTGAACTTTTTGATGCATCCTCAATATGCTAATAAACTCGCTAGCAAGTGTATTAATCGTATCAAGTAATAAAAGAAAGTGAGTAAAGTATCATTCACATGAGGATTTTGTTCTATCCTAAGTTAATTCACTGAACTAATGAGAGGTGTACATTGAGTTGGATAAAATGTGTTTATATGAAATTAAAAAGGAAGGTTCAATTGATCAAGATGAATAATTAATGGAAAAGAAGGTTCAATTGATCAAATCCATGTTTACCAATTCTTAATAGGATTGGGGTTCACCTAAGATTTGATGTCCTCTCTAGGATGCACCAACTATCCCAAATCTAGTAAATTATATTGTTCTTCTCCAAGATGCCAATTTAGCCTATTAGGATTTTGGGATGCATTAAAATGTAAGCCCTAGACTATGGAGCTCCAGGATGCCAAATTGCCAATCTCACAAACCTCACACCAGGTATTCCTCTCTATGATGCTACTAGATGTGGTATGCAATGCTTTGACTAAAAAATTATTTCAAAGGTCAATTTTAAACTCAAATGAAAATCATATATCTATCATTCCTCTCCAGGATGCTAATAGATCAGGATATCACAAGAATCATCAAAGGCATTAAACATCGCAAGGCATACTCATTAGAAATTGGATAAAAATGAGATTTATATAAAAAGTACCAAGTTTTCCCTCTTTACAATGAAAATCTCCAAAAACGAAACCTAATTTAACGCATGGGAGTTTATTATTTTTGTAGAAATAGGATAAGAGAATAAAACAATAAAATAATATTACAAAATAATTACACCTTCATATGACAATCGCCTTGAAAATTCTACAACACTTCGTCTTCTCCTTTTGTTGGCTCTACCAGGCTTTAAGCATCTCTCAGAATGAAGGTTTTGAGGCTTACATATAGGATAGAAGAGTCCTAGGATTGATGACATCCTTCCAATGGAAGACAAGACTTGAAAATAAATCATGATCATTAAAAAAGAACTTGAAACGACCAGAATATAAATTTTCCCACAAATTATCACGACCAGTGACAAAAATGTCATGATCGTGACTGAACAGCAATTCTGGGTGTGGGTCATGTCACGGCACGTGAAACATTATCACGGTCAAGACCGAATGAGTGTTATTGACCTCCAGACATGTCACGGCTCGTGATCTAAGAATCACGATCATGACCGAATGGCATTTTTGTGTCTCCCCATGCATCACGGTTGTGATCGAATGATGTATACTCCCTCCGATGTGTCACGGCATGTGCGCTGACCTACATGGTCATGACTGAACAATTAAATTTTCTCTCAGAGTGTCACGATCGTGAAAAAAATTGTCATGATCGTGACTGAAGCTTTGCTGGTTATCGTCTTGAACTCACGACCCATGACAATCTTGTAACGGCCGTGAACAAAGCTATATTTGTTGAGTATAGGATCCCAAGAATGTTTTGATGATCACAAATTTGTAAGGGAACTTAGTTTGTACTAATGAACTTGTTGAGCTGATTTCTGAAATAGGATATTCAAGTTCAGAAGTTGTTAGATCTACCAAAGCTAAAGGAATGGATGACCTATACACACGGAAGACATTTCAGAAGAATCATATGTGTGTAGTGGCCGTTCTAAGAATATAGAGTGGTTGACCGATATTGAAGGAGAATGCATGAGAAGAGGGATCAGAGGTTGACCGATCGACCAAAGATAAAGGATGGACGACTGAAGTAAAGGGCTTAACGAGAGAGGTCGTCCGACGATGAGAAATGGGCGACCGAAGGCACCCCTACAACCAAGAATGGAGAACGGGCGGTCCAAGGGAAAGTGGACGCCCAGAGAAGAGTTAGCCGAATAAGGAGTCTTGGCTAAGCAGAGAAGAGGTCGTC
>LTAE01011054.1:0-11422 GCA_001647135.1 Pontederia paniculata
TATAAGATTGTTTGCCATGCTTGATGTATGTAATGAAGATGAAGCTTTGAATAATTTAGTCTTGGCTCATTAACGATGGGGGAAGATGCCTTGGCACTTCTCGAGAAGTTATGTCTTTCACTAGAAATAGTGACTGAACTTCTTATGTATGGCCCTGAAGGGAGGGTCAGTCTAGCTAGCCATGTTATGTGTTGATGTTGCCAAAGACTCCTCAAAGTAAAGATAATAATTGGCCTATGATTAAGATGATAATGATGATGTTGTGAGTTAAAGTTAACTCAATTTGGATCATATGGCTAATTATGTAAAGATGTCAAGATGCTGTAAATGATGATAAACATGAACATAAGACGTCTAAGTTATTCTGTGCTTCATGTATGAGATGTCTTCTATGTATGTAATGCCTATGATCATGTCTATGTTTATCCTGAATTGATATATGTTCGAGGATTATGTTTATCTTCATGATGGGTTATATATATATGGTGCTTATGTTGCATGATATGAGCCGGCCTTTACATACTCTAATGGGGGGGTTTCCACCTCCCGTGCTCCTGGATCCATGCAGGTGATGATGCATGATGGACTTGGCGGTGATATGCTCATGGTGGCGTTAGTTGCACATGGTCGTGTGTAGGTCATGTAGGCCTATAAGTCATTAGGGTTATACCTAATGAACTTGTTATCTTTATATTATGTTTCGAGTCGAATGAGCCTAAGACTCATATGATGTTATGAGCCTTATACTAGGCCATGGATTTATGCCCTTGTGTGGCAAGATGTTATCCGCACTTATGAACTTCTATGATATGTTTCCGCTGCCATGTTTTAACTAGCTTCATGTTATCTTGTTATGTTTATTCCTAATCATTACGTTTAATTATCACGAGATTATATTATGTTTCCGCTGCAATATTACTATTTTTTATCTTCTTTTTGATATTATTAGTGGCTTGCTTAGTTTTATTGCTTTGTGAGTCCATAATGGTATGTTCAAAAGTCCATGTAACGCCATCGAAAAGCCCATGTAGGCGAGGCCCACGTGGGCTCGTTTTGGGGGCGTTACAGTTGTACTCGTCCTCTCCTCCTGATGCAAGCCGCAATATGAACAAGGAAAAACCAACATTGAGAAGAAAGGACAAACCAATCTTACCTCTAATTGGTGTTGGATCTTTTGTTAATCATTTTTCATTATTTAAAATTGATAGGTGCTACACTCAGTAACTTGTACCAGAACGGAAATATTAATAATCCTTCCTCATGAAAGAAACAAAACGAGCAAACCATTTAATTAGGTTGGATTTTAATATTATCATAATGACCATATGTACCTTATCGAAGAAAAAAATATGAAATATTACTGCTATGGGAATGCTCTACCTTCTGTTATTTTGCGTTTTATGCAGAAAATATGTATTGAATACTTCCTTATTTATTTGGGTAAATAAATCTCCATCTTCTTAAAAAAATAAAAATAAAGAATGGTTATAATAGTAGTACTACATGGTCGGTAAAGCTATGATAATATTGAAATCCTTCCAAAGTAAATCAGCTGCTCGTTTCATAAGAGGGAGGAAAGAGAAAAAAAGTATTTGCTTTACGTAAACTTGAAATAAAAAAAAGAGCTCACGCAATATGAAAAAGCATTATTATTGATCCATAAATATTCTCCCCTCAATCTTTCTGCTATTGTTTTGATTTATTACTTATCCTAAGAAAATGTAGTTAAATTATTGTATATATATAGAGAAAGAAAAGAATGATAAAGGTTTTGGGAATTAAATGTTCCATCTTTCCTTTGTTGTCTCAATAACAAAAAACCTAAAGGAAAATTAAAAAAAAATGACATTAAATTCTCTAAATAATAATAAGGGCACCTCTATTAGAATTGTGACAAGCTATAAGTATATCATTTTGAACTTCTTAGATTTTCACTTATCAACTTATTGAGTTGCATGAGAACTAGAATATTGTGTCTATGTTTGAACAAGAAGAAGAATATTTCTTAGTTTACGGCTTTGACAAGTTAGTTCTTGACTTTTTTCAATGTAACTTCGACATTCCTCATTAGTCACTGCTTATTCGTGAAGGATAAGATCTAGACTTCTTTCTGAGCAATAAACAGTGAGATTTGACACTTCATTCTAGAGTTTAATTCAATAGCCAAACTCGTGTTTTTCTTTATACCTTTTTTTATATTTCTGCACTAAATTTATGAACCGTCATTTGGCATTGAAAAAGAAAGGAAACAGACAAATAATTAACGTGTTCTCCTATACTATATATTTTTTTGTTTTCATAAAATAATCTTAAACTACCTATTACTAAAAATAGTCTCAAATCTTGGTAAAAAAAATTAAAGGTATTTTGGATAGAAGAGCGGAAGGAAAAGGTAACGAGAGAGAAGGAATGAAGAGTAAAATTTTTTATCTTTCGTTCAACTTTTATTTGAGATAACAATTTTTAATTAGTTAGAAGGGAATAAAATATTACCTTATAATTTTTTCTCTTATAAATTGATTATTCAAATAAGGTTAAATTTTAATTTTCCATTCATTATTTTTTCATTACCCTCAAATAAAAAACACCATAAAGTAAGCCAAGAAGAGGCACGTCTTCACAAAATTGAGATAAGAATCTCGGTCTCCATCTTAATTGATTCGTCAAAATATCGACAATATATTAGCTTGATTAAAAAAACTCAATGTTCGTATGAATTAGTAACTTATTTAGAACTTGTGAATTTAAAATTTTCATCATTGTACCATTTAATTTTAATTTCTTAAAATAAAATTTTTAAAAATAAATAAATTTATGATTATATATTTAATATTAGACCATTAAAGTTTGAGTTTACGTAATATGAAAAAAATTATAATTTCACACAATCATTTAATAAAAGAATTCTTATTTTGAAATCATAAAAATCTAAATAAAGAACGTTATTCACTCAATTAATATTTAATAATGGATTTAATCCAAATTTGATGCTCAGTTTTTGACACCTATAATAGGTATTTGACTATCAAATGCTAGGTATTTAATACGTTGCCGCATTCCTCGCGATCCGCTAATGATCGAAGAACTTATATTCTTGTTAATATTCAAGAACTAATTGATAAGATAGATAAATTTTAATTTATTATTTAAATAAAAAATATAATGATAAAAAAATAAAAAAAATATTAGATAATTTAGTTCGATAAGTATTTGGATGAACTTTTAAAATTAAAAAAATCATTTTTCTAAAAAATAAAAAATATTAAATCAAATATATATATATATATATATATATATATATATGATAATTGATTATTATTTATTGGACAAAATATTGTTATCCCTCTTTTAAAGGGAGGACAATTTGAGACCCCCTTTATCAGCCGTTGGATCAAAGTTAAAAATAAGAAATAATATTTAACAATAAAAAACAAAGTTAAAAATGAAAAGCAATTTAAGAACAAAAAATAAGATAAAAGCAAAAAATAATAATAAGTTAATAACTTAATTACATATAAAAAATATAATTTAATGTATTATCATATAAAATAATAATTTAATGTATTAAGTAAAATAATTAAGATTTGATTAAATTCGAACTAACAAAAATACAATACAAAATAAGTTAAAAAAAGAGCAAATAATATTTTAATTTAATTTTAATTAAATGTAATAATCTAACGTAAAAACTCATATTATGATAAAAAATAAAAGTTGATGCCAAACAATATCGTAATTAAATATAATAATATAAATTAGTGTAATAATATTTTATTTAAATGGCTTAATTAGAAGTATGATCCAATTAAAAAATTAAGATAATATAAAAGTATAATACTCAAAATAAAGTTAAGAAAAAAAGTAAATAAAAAATGAAGGCAATAAAAGAAATTTGAAAAATTGAAAAGCAAAAAAAGAAAAGAAAAGAAAAACTTGGCCCAATCGTCAAGTTCTTGCCATTGGCAAGAACTAAGACCAGCCAAGTTTTGATCACGTGAGCTTTGACCAGAACTTGGTTCTGGTAACATTATATTTTTTTTCGGGTGTTTGCCAGAACCATCGGGAATCAGGCCCAAGTTCTGGCCTGGTTCCCATCCCCAAATAGGGCCTTAGTATTTAGTATGCAAACTAATACGTGTATTACATATGTTCCATTGTAATACGTGTACTACATATATTTATAAATATTTGAATAAATTAATTTTAACAATTCAATTGACTTTATCTTCATTTATTTTTTTCAGTCAAGCAATACTAATAAGACATTATTATTACACAAAAGAATGTTATGTATTAACTTTATCTTTTTTATTTATTTCATCTTCGAGTTTTTTGGATGTCTCAATCTCTTATGTCAGAGGTCATAGACAAACAAATAACACATAGTATATTGAAAATAGAGTTTTTTTTTTATTTCTTATCACTCTTTATTACATTCAGGTAGAATAGGTCATGACCAGACACATATCTTTCGGTTGCATACACTTTCATGTTCTTGCCTATCGTGACCCTATCACTATAAAATATAACTTCAAAGTACTTTTACAAAAAGGATGAAAATAGAAATCAAATTGCATCTTATTCCTAGCGTGTACAACATGTTCTTGAGTATAATAAAGTAATCACATAGATCCAGCTTATACTCACCGACATCCTCAATATTTAGTTATGTATTGTTACCATGTAAATCATTTGATTCCTTTTTTGCCAACTCTTTGAAATGTATAAGACTCTGGCAATGTGTTGAGTCGCACTTAAGTTTATTCACTACCTTTCGTTGTTCGTCGCATCTTATCACAGTGGTGAAAGAGAACTTGCTGATGGTTGCATTTTTCCCTTGTCTTCGTCTTCTGCTTCTTTGTCCACTTGGTTGACCCTTATTTTCGTCTTCTTCAGATCTTGTAAGATAATTGACTTTTAAGTGACCAAACTTCTCACTGATGTGGCAAGCCCCTTTTGGATCCTTGCCCCTTCTTATTATGATTGAAATTTGGTCTGACATGCTTGTGGTGGTGCACAATGTGAGTTTCTTCCTCCTACCTTTCAACACTTTTCTCCACATCAAAGATATCAATCTTCTTCTTTCACTTGATCATGTCCTACTCGATGGCCAATATGGAGGACTGTTCAACAATCCTTTTAATTGACTCATTCACTCGAACAGTTATGGCGGTTATGTCTAAGACAAATGAGAGATTATTCAACACCGATGCGATCTACAATATTTCAAATAATGTGCATCTTACAACCTCTAGGACCTTCACCATTATAATAATACGATTTACATAATCGGGCACCTTATCATCGGACTTCAGTTTATATGTGGTGTTGTAACACCCCAACCAAACACGAGTTGTGTCCTATGCGGACACAGGCCGTGTTGGCCGAGGTAGGGCCGTGTCAGCAGAACACGGGCTATGATGGACAAAAAATGGGTCGGGTCCATTTGGACGCAGGCCGTGTTGGGCTTAAGTGGAAAGCCCACCCGTAAAGAAATTAGGTTAATCACGGTTAAAACTCTAAAAAACCCCTAAGTGACCCTATATAAACCTTTAGCACGAAATTAATTCCTAATAACCCTCATTATTTTCTACCCAGCCGTTAGGTAACCTCTCCCCTCTCCTCCCTTCTCCTCTCTCCTCTTCTTCTCTTTCTCTCTCTCTCTCTCTCTCTCATTCTTAGAGGACTTTTCTAGTCTCAGGAATCCCGCCAAGAGGAGGAGACGAAGGTAAACAACGTACGGAGCAGAGAGGTAGTAATAGCATGCGGACCGAGGAAAGATAGGAGGGAACAAATCCCAATGTATGTAATTAAGATCATTAAGAAGAATTAATTTTCAAGTTTTAATCGATGATTAATGAATATTTTCGGTAGATTAATCGCATGTCAATCAAAGTTTTAATGAAAGAGTTCTTTAGATTTAGTTAATAATTTAATGTGATGTAATGGGATATGGTCCGTGTTACCTTAACACGGTCGCGTTAGATGAAATGTCGTCACGTCAGCCTAAAACGGACTGGGTTCATGTGAACATGGTCCGCGTCCTCTGGAAGGATGATCATGTCATACACGACGTGCGCCGTTCCGATCATGACCACGTTCTCGCTGGACGAAATGGCACGTGTGCCTAGAGGACTCGTACTGCGTTCCTCAGAATCCTAATACTGCTTCAAGCGGCCGCGTTTCTCTGATGCGTGCGGAGACCCCAAAACGGTCCGTGTTAATATTAACACGGTCCATGTCTTATAATTTACACATTTTAGTCAACACGATTGTGTTCCACACTTAACTTGGGAACAACACAGGCCGTGTCAAACCTGACACATACCGTGTCCGGGATGAATGATGTGATGCTTGATTGATTGAGTGAGATTGTTTGAGGTAGGGCTAGTGTTTCTCTCATGTGAACTTAGTATAATAGATGATGAAGAATTAAAAGCTATTAATGATTGTGTTTGAATTTGTAACATGAAGAGGAAGGCCCCGACAGACTGAGGGATTTATACCTACTGCTACTATTACAGTATTACTATTACTGTTACTGATGAAGAATTACTGATGGGTCTAGGGTTGACCCCATGGCCTAGCTAGCCATTATGACTCGGATTGTTGAGATTTTTATGTATTGGTAAATGCTCATCATTGACTGAATTAAAAGATGCTACCAAGATAAATGAAAAGAAATACTGAAATGTACACCATTGATGATCATGTCACTGTTACTGAAAAGAATTGTTAAGTAATGAAGCCTCACATTGTTAATATCTTAAATAGGAAAGGTTTGATCTACTTACTTACTGACCCCTGATTATTATTTTCTTCTATATGATCTTTATATACTGAGTGTCACAGCTCATGGGTTTTTCCTTGCGAATTCAATTATGCAGGCCACTCTGATATTTAATACGTACTGATGATGGTGCTGATGGTGATGCAACTCGTGATGGGTTGTTTTGTACATGACAAAAGATCCTAGTTGTGTCCTGCTGGTCATTTGATAAAGATGAACATTATTTTGAGTTCTTAGGAGTTTATTTGATTTAGTCATTGATGTCTAGTTTTATTGAAATTATGTATCGGATTATTAGTCTTTATATTGAAAAAAAATATTTTAGTTTATATTGTCATTGTTATCTAATATGGGCCAATTGATTTGTCAAAGTAAAGTCACTGATGTAAGGTCGTAGCATCCTCGAAGTCATGATTTTGGCCAGATGGCAAGGCCGGATTTTGGGGGCATTATAGATGGTATCAGAGCCTAATGAGTGGCACTTTTTAACTGTCCTTAAATCGATAGAAGTCCATGTGCAAGCATCACAAGCCATCATCACTCCATCAGGTATGAGTTAAATTCGAAAATAGGATGTTTTTCTCACTAATGAAAACTTGTATGATTACCCTACATGTAGATGCCTCCGCGACATTCCATTAGACGTGCTAACCAACCCCTAGAAACCAACATGACAAATCCATCTCTGGAAATCGATGCACCAAATCCACCACCGGTTATCGACAACCCAGATCCACCCCTGAACCTGTCACGCCAAATCCCACGCCAGAGATTGCTGAAGATCATAATGAGTTTCTGAACAGCCTGATCAATGCAACCTGTAGGGAACACCAACGCGAGGAGACAAGGGACACAATTGAAAGGTTTCTGAAGCAGCACCCTCCATAATTCAAGGGAACTGAGGACTTTGGTCATGCTGAGAAATGGATAGAGGAAATGGAGGAGATCTTCGTGGAGATGCAATGTTCAGAGGATAGAAAAATCATCTTTGAAGTAAATCGTCTCATGGATGATGCAAAGGACTGGTGGAATGCTACGAAGGGCACGAAGTTTGCATCACAGGATGACATCTCTTGGGAGGACTTCAAGGAGGTCTTTGAAATGCTTTACCTACCTCAATACCAGAAGGATAGAAAACAAGAGGAGTTCCTGCAACTAAAGCAGGAAGGCAGGACTGTTGAGCAATACCTAGTCAAGTTTCTGCGGCTAGAGAAATATTGCACTTTGGACAAGAATGAAAAGTCCAGAACAAAGAGGTTTGTTAATGGGTTGCATTCGGGACTGAGAGCCAATGTCATGAGCGAAAACTGCAAGACAATACAAGAGGCCTCTGAGCTGCCATCAGAATTGGAATGGAAACATGAGGACTAGAGAAGAACACAAAAAGAAAAAGAGGCAGCACGCCCACAAAACAGAGACAAAGCTAAGCGGGATGACAGGAGACAAAACAAGGCTTCTAATGGAAGAGATCGTCGTCGAGAAGAGCGTCCCAGACCTTATGAACCCCGGGAAGGACAACAACAACCACAACCGGCTAACAAAAGCGATATGCCCAAACTATAAACGACAACATATGGGAGAGTGTCGCTACAAGACTAGAGCGTGTCTTCATTGCGGAAAGCATGCTCATTATATCAAGGTCTGCCCATAACTAAACTTGGCTCCTCAAAATTCTAGGGGTGTTGGAGGTCCCTCAAGATTGACGCAAGGTCGGGTGTACACATAATGGTGGAAGAAGAGCCCAACACTGAACCACATGTCTATGACTCCTTAGGTACACCACTAAAACTTATTTACAACACCTGGTAATTTACAAAATGACATTATCCCTAAGGAGGTTATTCTCCAATGATAATTAAAATAAGTTGATAGAAGTTAGTGATAGATTCGAGGATGAATCTAATTTTAACGAGGTTATAATGTAACACTCTAACCAAACACGGGTCGTGTCCTATGCGGACATGGTTTGTGTTGCCGAGGTAGGACCGTGTTGGCGGAACATGGGCTATGTTGACCAAAAATGGTCCGGGACCATTGGGACGCTAGCCGTGTTGAGCTTAAGTGGAAAGCCCACCCGTAAAGAAATTAGGTTAATCACGGTTAAAACTATAAAAAACACTAAGTGACCCTATGTAAACCCTTAACGCGAAATTAATTCCTGATAACCCTCATTATTTTCTACCCAGCCGCTAGGTAACCTCTCCTCCCTCCTCCTCTCTCCTATCTTCTCTTTCTCTCTCTCATTCTTAGAGGATTTTTTTGTCTCAGGAATCGCGCCAAGAGGAGGAGACGGAGGTCAACGATGTACGAAGCAGAGAGGAAGCAACAACACGCGGACCAAGAAAAGATAGAAGGGAATGAATCCTAATGTATGTAATTAGGATCATTAAGAAGAATTAATTTTCAAGTTTTAATCGATTATTAATGATGATTAATGAATATTTTTGGTAGATTAATCACATGTAAATCGGAGTTTAATGAAAGAGTTCTTCAGATTTAGTTAATAATTTAATGTGATGTAATGGGATACGGTCCGTGCTACCCTAACACGGTCCGCGTCATGGGTGCCAGCGGGAGATACATTGGAGACGGGCCACGTTAGATAAAATGCCATCACGTCAGCCTAAAATGTACTAGGTTCATGTGAACATAGTCCGCGTCCTCTAGAAGGACAGCCATGCCATTCACGACGTGTGCCATTCCGACCATGACCGCGTTCTCCCTGGAAGAAATGGCGCGTGTGCCTAGAGGACTCGTACCGCATTCCTCGGAACCCTAATATTGTTTCAAGCGGCCGCATTTCTCCGATGTGTGCGAAGACCCCAAAATGGTCCGTGTTAATATTAACATGGTCTGAGTCCTCTAATTTACACATTTTAGTCAACATGGTTGTGTTCCGCGCTAAACTTGAGAACAACACGGGTCATGTCAAACTTTAGATATGAACGTTATTTTGAGTCCTTAGGAGTTTATTTGATTTAGTCATTGATGTCTAATTTTATTGGAACTATGTATCGGATTATTAGTCTTTATATTGAAAAAAAGATATATTAGTTTATATAGTCACTGCTATATGATATGGGTCAATTAATTGGTCAAAATAAAGTCACTGATGTAAGGCCGTAGCATCCCCGAAGTCACGATTTTGGCCTGGTGGCAAAGTCGAATTTTGGGGGCGTTACAGGTGTATTTATGCGAAAGTAATTGCACATTCATGTCATTTTTGGACGTGCATTTATCTTTTTGAGGTCGCCAAAGCTCATAGGTACTTTCATCAGTCTCAAAGATTTTAATCAAGTTACATATGTTCCATATACATTAATATGAAGGTTCTTGTCTTCTCGTCACCAAGCTTCCATTGCTCCATAGCTTGATTAGTTTGAAAAATATGTAATCAAGTTACATATGTTACATACGTTCCATAGAACTATGCTTTCATGTACTAGCGAAACACAAAATCTTCTTATATGCATGCTCTTAAAAGTGGATATGTACATTCCTACTCATATATCTCACCGTTGCATATGAACAAGAATTTTGTCAAACTTAGATTTCTGCATACAAGCAAATTTGCATCTCATTCACATGCTCACACTCGAAATGTTCATACTTATCATAACTATAGAAAACCTTATATAAAGAATGTTACATGCTTCTATTATGGTCATCTAGGACACCATAATTTTGAATGCAAATCTAAGAGAGGTCTCTATACTAATGTTAGACAAGTATGGGTTCCTAAGGAAATCTTTAAAACTGACACTTCTGGACCCAAAGTATCTTGGGTACCAAAAATATAAATTATGTGTTGTTCTTGTAGGGTACCAAAATGAGCAAAGGGAAATCAACAAGATGGTAACTCGATAGTGGTTGTTCAATGCATATGCGAGAATGAAGAAAATTTCCTGAGTATAACAAGAACAAAAGATGGAAAAGTCACCTTTGGAGATAACAACCAAGGAAAAATCCTTAGTAAAAGTAACATTGGAAAACTCGTAGTGTAATAAAAGAAGATGTATGGTTAGTAGAAAATTTAAAACATAACTTGTTAAGCATTAGCCAACTCTGTGATAAAGATTATATTGTTAAATTTGAACAAAATAAATGTTTGATATGTGATGAGAATGAAAAAGTTTTGCATACGGGAGTTAGGAATCAAAATGTTTATGTGATTGACTTTGATGATTTGCCTAACCACAAATGCTTAAATATTATGCATGATGAAATTAGACGACTAGGACATTTAAACTATAAGGCCATGCATAAATTAGTAAAACATAATCTTGCTAGAGGTTTGTCCAAAATCAAATTTGAGAAAAATGCTATTTGTTCTTCATGTCAATTGGGCAAACAACAAAGAGCATCTTTCAAACAAAAAAACTGAGATTTCTACTAATAGACCTCTACAATTAATACATCTTGATTTGTTTGGACTAATTTGTACCACTAGTCTTGGTGGTAAGAAATATGTGTGTGTGATTGTAGATGATTTTTCTAGATTCACTTGAACTTTGTTTCTTGCACATAAGCATGAAACTTTTGATATGTTTATTATTTTTGCAAAAATAGTTCAAATTGAACTCAATATGAGAATCTCCAAGATCCGGAGTGATCATGGAGGTGAGTTTGAGA
>LTAE01011055.1:3937-15831 GCA_001647135.1 Pontederia paniculata
AGCAGTGGACGACCGAGGAGTAGGTGAAGGTGTTGTACTTGCATTAACGGCTAGTTTTCAGAGTGAGAGAATTAGGTCATTAGTGCAGAGTATATAATGTATTCCCAAGAGTCTTGAGAAGTAACTTTAGCAAAATATTGAGTGAGTGCTTTGAGCGATAGAAAGCCTTAGTTCCCCTTCTGCGATTCGAGTGAAGAATTGAGGATAGAAGGGACCAAGAGTTCTTGAGCGATTTGTAAGAAGTTGTCTCCTTGTCCTCGAGAACAGAAAGGAGAAGTTTGTAAGGGAGCCTTTGCCCTTGAAGAAGGAGTTAGTGATCTCCGGAGATCTCGAATGCGAGAAGACCGGAGCGGGGACGTAGGCCAGGAGTTCGGCCGAACCTCATCAAGAAACATTGTGTTTGTATGTCTGTTTGTTTTTCTCTGCTCTTTCTTTCTCTCTATCTACTTACATTTGGATTTACATGCTTCCGCTAAATATACATTAACTAATCAAGCATAACAAAAGTAGTAAAAATTTTTATACACCAATTCACCCCCCCCCCCTCTTGGTGCCATCCAGATCCTACACTTCAAAGTTCAGAACACATGCTCTAAGCATATCTTCTAAGGTTTGGGTAGTTCTTTCTGATTGACCATCAGTTTGTGGATAGAAAGCAGAACGGAATTATAATTTTGTGCCCATGGCTCGTTTTAAAGCTGCTAGAAAATGTGATGTAAAATGAGGATCACGGTCACCATGTAATTGAACGATCTCTTGAATGTAAATTTGTGCTAATTTATTCAAGGGTTAATCCATTCTAATAGGTATAAAGTTGGCGTACTTTGTTAATCGGTCTACTATAACCCATATTGCATTATGTCCTTTACTAGTCCTTGGTAGCCTTTGAACAAAATCCATAGTAACATCTTCCCATTTCCATTGAGGAATGGGAAGTGGTTGTAACATACCTCCAGAACTCTTATGTTTTGCTTTGATTTGCTGACATATAAGGCACTTTGATACAAATTCAGCAATATCCTTATTCATGTCATTCTACCAATTCTGTCTTTTAAGATTTTGATACATCTTTGTATTTCCCGGACGCACACTATAAGGAGTTCAATGAGCCTCATCTAAAATCATCTTTCTTATCCTTGTCATTGGGCACACAAATTATATTCCTAATCTTAATATTCCATCTTGTTGAATTTAAAAATCTATATTTCATTCCCCGTTCTTTGTGCTTTGAAGTGCTAACAATTGAGGGTCATTTTGTTGGGTTTCTTTAATTCTGTGAAGAAGTAATGGTTCCAACCTCATTTTAGCCAAAATTCCATTAGGACTTTTCTTTAGAAATCTAAAGCATGACTCCCTCAATTCTTCAAGTAACCTCCATTCCTTTATCATCAAATTTGATATGGATGCTGACTTTCTACTCAATGCATCAGTCACTGTGTTTGTCTTTCCTAGATGATAAAGAATTGAACAATCATAGTCTTTTACGAGGTTCATCCATCTTCTTTGTCTCATGTATAACTCTTTTGGTGAGAATAAATATTTCAGACTCTTGTGATCTGTATATATTTTAAACTTTTCTCTATATAAGTATAGTCTCCAAATCTTTAAAGCAAAATGATAGCAGCAAGCTCCAAATCATACATAGGATAATTTTGCTCATAATCTTGTAGTTGTCTGGATGCATATGCCACTACCAAATCATTTTGCATTAATACACATCCTAAACCCTTTCGTGATGCATCGCTATATATCATAAACCCATCTGATCTAGATGGAATAGTAAGGACAGGTGCACTTGTGAGTCTCTTCTTCAGTTCTTGGAAACTTCTCTCACATTCATTAGACCACACAAACTTTGTATTATTTCATGTTAATCTACTGAGAGGTGTAGCAATAGTAGAAAAACCTTCAACAAATCTTCTATAGTATCTTGCTAATCCTAAGAAACTCTTGACTTCAGTAATAGTAGTTGGCTTCTCCAAGTTTAATACTGCCTCGATTTTGGATGGATCAATTGATATGCCTTCCTTGGAAATAACATGACCTGGAAATACAACATGATCAAGCCAAAACTCGCATTTGCTGAACTTAGCATATAATTTTTGTTCTCGAACTTTTGCAAAATAGCCCACAAGTGTTCTTCATGTTCTGCATGATTTTTGGAGTAGATCAAAATATCATCAATAAAAATAATCACAAACTGATCTAAAAAAGGTTTGAAGACTCGATTCATCATGTCCATAAAGGTAGCAGGTGCATTTGTCAATCCGAATGGCATTACTAGAAATTTATAATGACCATATCGTATTCTCTAATAATGTCTTTGGAATGTCACTTTCCTTTATCTTAAGTTGATGATATCCACATCTCAGATCAATCTTGGAAAAGACAACTACACCTTGCAATTGATCAAATAAATCATCGATTCTTGGCAAGATATACTTATTCCTCACTGTCGCCCTCTTCAATTGTCTATAGTCAATGCATAACCTGAGAGATCCATCTTTCTTCTTAACAAATAAGACTGGAGCTCCCCAAGGTGATACACTTGTCCGTATAAAACCCTTGTCTAATAGTTCTTCTAGTTGTGATTTTAATTCTTTTAATTCTTCAGGTGACATTCGATAAGGAGCCTTTGAAATAGGAGTAGTTCTAGGGAGAAGATCGAAAGAAAATTCATAATGACCATATCGTGTTCTCTAATAATGTCTTTGGAATGTCACTTTCCTTTATCTTAAGTTGATGATATCCAAATAGGATTAGTACTAGAAATTTATAATGACCATATCGTATTCTCTAATAATGTCTTTGGAATGTCACTTTCCTTTATCTTAAGTTGATGATATACAATTGATCAAATAAATCATCGATTCTTTGCAAGATATACTTATTCTTTACTGTCACCCTCTTCAATTGTCTATAGTCAATGCATAACCTGAGAGATCCATCTTTCTTCTTAACAAATAAGACTGGATCTCCCCAAGGTGATAACTTGTCCATATAAAACCCTTGTCTAATAGTTCTTGTAGTTGTGGTTTTAATTCTTTTAATTCTTCAGGTGACATTCGATAAGGAGCCTTTGAAATAGGAGTAGTTCTAGGGAGAAGATCGAAAGAAAATTCATAATGACCATATCGTGTTCTCTAATAATGTCTTTGGAATGTCACTTTCCTTTATCTTAAGTTGATGATATCCAAATAGGATTAGTACTAGAAATTTATAATGACCATATCGTATTCTCTAATAATGTCTTTGGAATGTCACTTTCCTTTATCTTAAGTTGATGATATACACATCTCAGATCAATCTTGAAAAACACAACTACACCTTGCAATTGATCAAATAAATCATCGATTCTTTGCAAGATATACTTATTCTTTACTGTCACCCTCTTCAATTGTCTATAGTCAATGCATAACCTGAGAGATCCATCTTTCTTCTTAACAAATAAGACTGGATCTCCCCAAGGTGATAACTTGTCCATATAAAACCCTTGTCTAATAGTTCTTGTAGTTGTGGTTTTAATTCTTTTAATTCTTCAGGTGACATTCGATAAGGAGCCTTTGAAAGAGGAGTAGTTCTAGGGAGAAGATCGAAAGAAAATTCTATTTCTCTATCAGGGGGTAAGCGAGACAACTCCTTTGGAAATACATCAACAAACTCCTTAACAACAGGAACCTGATTAAAATTTACTTCCTCGTTTTTGTTCTCAACAAAGCCACAAAACCTTCATATCCCTTCCTAAGGAGCTTATTAATATGTCAAAGGACATGTACTTGATCTTCTATTCCCCATAAAATAGAATGATGGCTGATTTGGAATTGTAAATGTGACTATCTTTTTATGGCAATCAAGCATGATTTGTAGACAACCAGTCCATACCCAAAATCACATCAAAGTCACACATATACAGAACGATCGAATCAGTAGTCAATGATCTATCACCACTTTTACTATATATGATCTATATATTGTATTTGAAGATAAAAGGGAAATCATTGGGTTATTATCTTGTAGTTTCTACACCTGGCGGCAACACTTGGTCTTCAGATACAATACTTTGTCATTAGGTGTAGAAACTACAAGACAATAACCCAACGATTTCCCTTTTGTCTTCAAATGATATGCAAATTTTGGGGTCACAAAGGAATGTGTAGATCCAGACAAATAAAACATGTGTCATAGTGTAATATACTTGAAGATTACCTATTATAACAGCATTTGAGACATCAGCATCCTTCCGACTCAAAGCATATACCCTTCCTTGTGCCATTGGTTGCTTCCCTTTTTCTGTTGGTATATTTGGTGGTAGTGGTGGTAGTTGTTGTTGCACTAAAGGATAGTTCTTCATATAATGACCCTGTCTCCCACATCAAAAATATGCTCCAGTATCTTTATGACAGGGAAACCTTCAATGTATCCTACCACATTTTTCACAATTTTGATTGTACGGTGGCGGTTCTTGTTTACGAACTGGTGTCTCATTTCTCTTCTTCTTGAAATCAAAACGTTTGGGTTTCAACTGTTCAAACGATGAACCCCTCTCTTTATTTCTTTGTTCTTGTTCTGAATGAAACATATGGATATCATTTTCCACCAGTTGAGATCTTTCATAAACTTAATCATAGATTATCAACTTTAATGCTGCGAGTTTATTTTTGATAGCAAGCTTCATTCCTCTCTCTCAAACTTGTTGTCTCTCTCAGCATCTTCAGCCTCTAGATGTTGGTGCAAACCTAGATAGCTAACAAATTTGGCTTCATATTGATCAACAGACATGCTTCCCTGCTCAAGTTTGAGGAAGTCCATTACTCAGTTCCCATGCACAATCTGAAAAATATTTTCCAAAGAAAACCTCCATAAACTTTTTCAAAGTCAAAATAGGATTGTTAACCAAAATCCTAGGCTTAGTTGTCTTCCACCAATGCTCAACAATACCTTCTAACATAAACTCAGCAAAGATAATTTTATCCTTCTCATCACAACATAAAGCAGCAAATATCTTTTCCAACTTTGTTATCCAAACCTAAGCTTTAGTTGGGTCACCAATGCCTTTAAAGAAGGAGGTTCAAGTATTATGAATTGCTCAATTGTACATTTGCAACTGCTTTCAGGTTGCTCCACTCTGACTTCATTGTTTCTGTTATTCTGTGTCGTTTGCATTCTCATTATATTACTCATTTCCTCCAAAGATTTAAGGATACCCTCAAGTCGAGGATCCTGACCTAAACTTTGATTTTGACCCGAGCCCTGATCCTGACCCAAGCCCTGATCTTGAGTCAAAGTTTCTTCTCTAGTCCCCATGATCCTAGAAATTCAATCAAAGTACATATATTGGGTTAAATAATATAAAAAATGTCCTTAATGCTCATATAATTCCACAAGGACATTCTAGACACATAAACAAGCCTATAGATCACTAGACCAATCTAGACAAAGTTATATCATCCTAGACATAACAATGCATCTTTAAGTAATGAAAATGACCTATTGCACTTATACCATAACTGTCACGATCCCGGTTCAAACCTTGGTTTGATCTATAAGTCGCGACCTATTTGTAGGATCTGGATGGCACCAACAGGGGGGGGTTGAATTGGTGTATTAAACTTTATCTACAATTTCTAAATTGATTGATTATATACGCGGAAGCATACAGATGCAAATAAGAACAATAAGAAGAAATAAGAACCAAACAAGAAAATAAACAAAAAGTGGTTTGTTGACGAGGTTCAGCCAGACTCCTCGCCTACATCCCCGCTCCGGTCTTCTCGAACTTGAGACCTCCGGAGATCACTAAACTCCTTCTTCAAGTGCGAAGGCTCCCTTACAACTTCTCCTTTCTTTCTTAGAGGACAAGGAGACAACATCTTACAAGTTCACTCTTGAACTCACTCTTCCTTCTATCCTGGATTATTCACTCGAATCACAGAAGGAGAAACTAAGGCTTTTTCTGCTCAAGCACTCACTAGCTATATTTGCCAAAGTTATTTCCCTCTTGGGATTACAATATATACTTTGCAAGAACGACCTAATCTGTCACTCAGAAAACTAGTCGTTAATGCAAGTACAAATCACTTCACCTACCCCTCGGTCGCCCGCTGCTCCTGCCTCGATCGATTGCTGCTCTGGTGAAGTCTTCACTTGAACTGCCATCTGGGGCCTCGATCATCCACCATTCACCCTCGGACATCCGCAATTCAAAGTCCGAAGCCTTTGTTCCTTAGTCAAGCTCCTTCGATCGTCTGCCAAAACTTTGGTCGACCGATCTTGACTTGAGTTCACTTCTTCAACCTGTCTCTGGTCGTCCACTGGTTGCACCCCAATCTTTTCGGACGTCCACTCTTCGGTTGAAGACTTCGGTCAAGTGCTTTCTCTGGCCCGATGAAAAAAACCCATTTTCTTCGGCTTTGATTGTGTAATAATAGCTTCGTGAATAGAAGGAGGGTTCAGATAGCGGTTGCGGGTTTTCCTTCGATCGTTCGCGCTTCATCTTCGATTGATCGATCTTGACCTTTTCCAACTTCAACTCATCTCTGGTCGTCTGCTGATTGCACACCAATCTTCTCGGACGTCCACTCTCGAGTGAATCCAACTATCAAGCTCCTTCGATCGTCCGACAAACCTTTGGCTGACCAATCTTGACCTTGCACCACCGTCTTCAACTGCTCTGGTCATCTGCTGATGCACGCCTGCGCTCGCCCGACTTGACCTTGTACCATCTCCTTCAACTTCTCTGGTCGTCCGCTGATTGCACCTCAACCACTCGGATGTCCACTTCTGGAGTTGAAAGCCTCTGTCAAGATCCTTCGGTCCCCCGCACTTCACCTTTGGTCGACCCACTTGACTTGTGCCATATCCTTTGACACCTCAGTGGTCGTCTGCTGATTCTCCCTGAATCGTTCGGGCGTCCATTCTTTCTTCTGTGTGTACTTCAGACGTCTGCTCATTCTTCATTGAGATCCTTGGAGGTCCGCTCCCTCTTTAGTTAGTACTTTGGCCGTCCGCTCACTTCCCAATGTGATCCTCGAACATCCACCAAATCTCCTTCTGACAACCTTCGGATGCCCCCTCATTTCCATTGAAATCCTCGGACGTCCTTTCTTCCTTCTAACATTCTTCGTACGTCCTCTGACAGCTCATCCGATTACTTGGACGTCCACTATTTCTTTTGCCAGATGCACTGGTTGATCGCAGCTCTGTCTCTTCAGCCCTCGGACGACCTCTGTCTCCTGATCGGTCATCCGCTTATCCTACGTTCGTCCGATCTTCAGCTCTCCTCAAAATTGACAACCTCCTGAATGTCCACTTGTCTTGTCACCAAGACCCCGAACGATCTTTGTCTTAATCTGTCATCCATCGGTCGTCCGCGCTCTATCATCGATCGACCGATCTTCTTTCTGTCATATGTTTTGGTCGTCCGCTGCTTCATCTCTTGAGCCTTCAAACGTCCACTTCACCCTCGGCAATCTCTCAGTCGTCCACTGTCTTCACTCTAGAACCCTTGGACGACCATTGCATTCTTCCTCAGCTTTTCGGTCGTCCATTCTTCATTTTCAGACGACCTCTCTTTCCTCAGCAAAAACATCTCTTCAACTAAGTCTCCTTATTGGGCGTCCCCTTCTCCTTGGACCGCCCATTCACCATCCGTTGTATTGTTGATGTAGAACCATCGGTCGCCCACTGTTCTTCATCGTGCAACCTTTCCTGTTCAGCCTTGTCTTCGATCGTCCTCTCAATATCTTTGGCCGATCGTTCAGTCTTTGACTTTACTTCTTTGTTCTTTGCTCTTCACATTGGTCGACCACTTCTCAACCTTTGGATGACTACTGCACACATAGGTTCTTCCTGTTATATCTTCTATGTGTATAGGTCGTTCGTTCATCAACTTCGGTCGACCTATCATTGTCTGAACATGAAAAACCTGTCTTTCATAACAATTCAACAAGCTCATTAGTCCAATCTAAGTTCCCTCACAAAGTTGTGATCACCAAAATAATCTCGGGATCCTAGATTCAACAATCTCCCCCTTTTTTATTATTACAAATATATGAGAAGTGAACTTAGGCTTCGTTTGGATATTTAGTGATGAAAGGATGATGATGGATAGGTTGAAGATGGTTAAGAAGGGTTAAAAATTTATGGGTTGAAGAAGGTTATTTTAACCTATGTTTGGATAAAAATAAATGATAATGAATGGCATAAGATAACCAATATTTTTTTTGGATAAAAAAATAAGAGATGGATAGAAAAGGATAATTTTGTTAAAAAGACTCTTTTATTCTTTCGAATTGAGGAATGATGCTTATGTATCGATAAATTATAAACTAGAGAATCAAAATTTTTCATACTACTTATAAGAACTTTAGGATCTTTGTTTGAGTGCATTAAGAAGAATGATAAAAATAATTTAAAGAATTGAGGAATGATGCTTATGTATCGATAAATTATAAACTAGAGAATCAAAATTTTTCATACTACTTATAAGAACTTTAGGATCTTTGTTTGAGTGCATTAAGAAGAATGATAAAAATAATTTAAAATAGTAAATGAGACTGAGGGTAGGTTTGGAATAAAAAGTCTAACCCATTCAATTCCACCAAATCGGTGGAATAGAAATATGGTGGTTTTAAGGGTTGCCATAACCCTCCATAACCTTTATACCATCAAAAAATAAAATACCCAAACATGAGTTATAATAATCCTTCTCAACCCATCCATCAGTAACCCTCCACATCCATCCCTAACCCGTCATCCAAACGAGGCCTTAGGGTTGGTTATAAACATAAAGCTCATGCAGAAATTTAACTAACCAGAAATGCTCCCCCTCAAACATATATCTCATTTTTCAGAAAACTCTCCCCCTCAACTCATGCATATATTCAGGATATGTAAATCAGTCATGCTCAATAGTTTGTTTTTGTTAAACATTTTACATTTTGAACCATACTTCATAAAGAATAATTGCAATGTAGACTTCACAATCATGTTCATTTCATTTCTGAAAAATAAAAATCATACACAGATCACTCAGTACACATATTCAGACCAAGTGTTATTCAAATACATCACTTGTTTTCAATACGGAATTTTTCTATCTATCTATTTCTCTTGGTCCTTATCCTTCTTCCTCCTTGTGAAACTTTTTCCAAACTTCTTTTCAGAAGAAGGAAGAGTTGTTGAGTCTTCAGCTAATACCTTATTTGTTGTTTCTTCTAGAATTTTATTTATTACATCAGTCATCAAGGTGTTAATTTCTTGTTCTTGTTCAGCAACTAGATCTTGGAATTATTTTTCTATGTTGTTTATGTCAGCTGTAGTGGTTTGACCAGCTTGCATCTCAATAGTTCCTAGGCCAGCTTCTTCCTCACATGCAGAAATTTCCTCTTGACACTCCTCCAACTTGAAGATCAATGTCCTCGTCACCATCCTCCTCTTCAGACTCTACTAAGATGGGTTCGCCTTGGTCACTCCTCTGATTGTTCTCTCCTCGTTTGTAATTATCAAAAGGGGAGTCTGGATAGGGATCAAATCCATGTGCCGTTATGAAATCTTCCAGAACATCCCAGTGATGATATGCTTGATTATGATGAACAACAAGTTGTGTGCTGGCTTCATTATTGTCGAACTACTTTTCTCGAACTCTCTATAGTAACTCAAGAGCTTGACTTAATTGATCTGACATTGTGCTGAGCTTAGTTACCATGGTGTCCACTTTGGTGCATAGAGGAGTCCAAGTAGTCCTAGATGGAGGCCATGTGATCGAGACAGTAGAAGTGCCTACTGTAGTAGAGGTAGGATCAGGATTTTAAGCATTAGAGGATCTTTTGTGGGTTCAGATGACTGGCACATAGTGTCCCGGCATTCAGAAGTAAAAGGAAGACCAGTGAGTTGAGGAGATTCTTTGGTGAGTCCCTTTCGAGTCAAGGTAGTAAAAGAGATATTATCATTTTTGGTGGGAAGAAGAACATCTTCATTGACATCAAACTTGGACTGAAGGAATTTTCGAACCAAGAAAGTGATGAGATTTTCAAAATACAGACGAGCACCCTTGGTCCTCTTAGAATGAACCTTCTCTTTGGTTTTAATAATTTGATACATTATCAAATTACCTAGGGACATCCTAGGGGCTGCTGGGTCTACAAGGTGTGCAAGGACAGCAAGATCAAGGAGATTCACCCCTGTGTAGTGAGCAGCTCTAGGTAAAATTACATGAGTGATTATGTGATGAATAACTTTCATTACAGGTGAGAGGTATTTGTGAAAGGTACCTTGGACAAAAGTATCGACTTGTCCTCCACTCACAGCCAGTGCAGCTTGATTTTGAGTGTAAGTGGTGTGTGGCCAATGCATTGGAGCAAGATTAATGTGGGGAAAATCGGGGGTGTTTAAAAACTCATTTAGTTTGGACTCAGTAATTAAAAGATTTTGTCATTCAGGTAAGACTTAATCTCTTGATGAGTGTTAGTCGGGGGAAATCAGGGGAAATGTTTGACGACATTTCGGTGGACTGGCTGATCAAGATCAAGAAAGGTAAGTCAGTCGCATTGTTCAAAGGTCTCTTTTAAACCAGGAAGCTGAAGGCTTTCCCAGTCAATGGAGTGAAACGGTTCAACTAGACGATGTTCACCATAGAAAGTGATGGATTCACTCTGAACTTTCTCACTAATGAACCATAGTGAACTAAACTCAGGGTCAGTTGACATAGAAATGTTTGTGTTCTGATTTTCTATGAAAAAAGGTTCAGTTGTCTCAGTGGATTCATGTGGTATTGAATAAATGAGTTCCTCTACTTGTTCTTCTCTTGTAACTAGTCTACGTTTCTTGGCTGCTGCGTTCTTAACAGGAGCCATGATTCTAATTAGTAAGAAGAACACACAGGTCTAGGACGACAGACGAGAGAAAAAAAATGATTTGATTCTATAAAAAGGATTCATAGAAAAGTAAACCTAGTAAGGATAGTGAAAACTTAGAAATTACGATTTTGCTTAATGAGAATGGAGGTTTAGGTTTACCTAGATGTCTGAAACGGTGTCCGAAGAATTTTTTATTGCCTTAAATCCCTCGAGGCTTCAGAAAAATTCGAACACCAACTCGGAAAGAAAGCGATGGAGGAAACACTAAGAATACAAACTGTCGTCCTCTTAAGTAGTCAAATACAATGACAACTAGGGATGACTTACTTGTATATAGTGTTTACAACATCGGTCGCCCGAGGTAGATAATGGGTCGACCGAAGTAAGGGATCGGTAAAGTTATGATCACAATAGTTGTCCTGTGATTTCAGTGGACGATCTTTGATTCCACTGGTGTTAGATCATAAACCTATTTTGGTTGTCCGAAGACAAATAACGAACGTCTGAAATTCTAAGTATTATAGTGCACTCACAACATAGGACGCCCTTGGTTTGTACGCTGGTCGACCAACCTTAGTAGAAATTTGGGTTGGTCGCCAGAAGTTAACAAAGGACGTTAACTACTTGAGAGATTTTAGTTGATGATTAATTGCGAGCGCCAGGAGATTTTCAGTGGGCGCCCTCTGGTAGGGATCACTAGGTGTCAACACTGTGTTTCGGACATCTGAAGTTATCTTGAACCTTAAACTTCTTAGTCTCCTTAACATTTGTTACTGAAGATCCTTCATAGCTCAACTTAGGGTATATATAGAGGAAAACAAGGATTTGTCATATATGTGTTGTGCAACACAATCAATTTATAACCTTTTAATCAATGATGCTCGCACAAGTAAGTTATCAATAAGTTGAGTTGTTTGTTAACATCCTAAGTCCAACATTCCAATTTCTCTTTTTAACATATTAAACATATCTCCTCCCAAAGGCTTTGTGAAAATGTCAGCTAGTTGTCTTTCAGTTGGAACATGTTCTATAGAAATA
>LTAE01011056.1:0-15830 GCA_001647135.1 Pontederia paniculata
GAGAGAGAGAGAGAGAGAGAGAGAGAGATCTTACCTAAGCACCTGGTGGGAGAGGGAGAGGGATGCTACGATGGCTTGGCAAAAGAATGAAATTCCTCTTCTCTCATGTCTATTTAGAGGGTATACTTAGGGTTTTTTAGTTTAAATCAAACTCTAATTAAATTTGAATTTTTGGATTTAAACAAATTGATTAATCTTATCTAATTAATTCCCATATTTAACTTGTTGAAATACTTAAATTTAAATTTTCAGATTCACCATTTGGCTCGTGTTGGATTATGTTGGCAACACGGACCGTGTTGTTTATGTGTGAGATGTTACATGAGCACCTTCACTACCAAAAATCTATTGAGTAATATGTGTCTATAAAATATTTATACTTTATATACTAATTGCTCATTCCAGATGGCGCCAAGTTTGGCTGGCCGGGTCAAAATGCATGAAGAGGCAGCCCAACCCAAACCAAAGGTCGTGCTGACACTTGGTATCCATCTCTAGGAAGGGGGATGGCATCCCCTCCCCTTTATATTTTTTATGTTTTTGAATCACCCACATAATTTTGTTATTATCTTGTTTTTAAGGGGCAAGTTTGTCTTTTATTACATTTGATAGAAAACCAGACAATTGGACTAGATTGTTTGAGAAAAAAAGGTTAAAATTACTTTTGCCCAATTTCATACATTAGAAATAAAATTGGGAATTCATGATAGATTAATAAAAGTTTTAAGAAAATAACTCTTATACTGACTTTTTTCTAATCAAAGAAGAAGAAGAATAAAAAAAAATACGGACCATGTCCAACTCGAACTCGGATTGTGTTGTATCTATCAAAGATATGGTCCCAATCACAACATTTCCCGTGAGGGTACTATAGTGTTGCCGGCTTCACACACTGAGCAAGTTAGTGGTGAAGTTTCATGGAATTTTAGTCTGGGCTCTCCTTTTGGATAGATGTCAATCGAGAGGCAACCTCTTTCTACGAAGTCTAACTTGGAGCGAACAACAAGGCTTTGAGAACTTATGAATTTGGATTGAAAGAGAAACCAAGTTATGATCTTGATCCCGAGAGGGGCTTGAACATTGACTTGGGGAACTAATATCTAAATAGGGATCTCAAGCATACGCCACGAGAGTGAGGGCTTGACGATTCAGTATCCACTACGAGAGTGGGGTTACTCCAATTAAAGGGAGTACTCCATACCGAGCCCTTAGATCCTCCCAAAGAAAGATGTTGACGATAGACAAGAGGTTGTACCCCTCCGGAACTTGGGTGTCAAAGCTTGAATATATTCTCAGGGATCAAGATGGTAACTCTCCACTTCGAGAGAAGTCAAGAGAACCTATGGCCAGATTGCGCTTGGTCAAATTTCGAGCCCTCACCACAAGAGTGGGAGGGTGAAGAGTACGATGATCACTACGAGAATGGGATCGCCTGACCCATAGTAGCAAGGGTCTTGACTACTTTTCAAGCCTTCATGATTAAAGAGTGGAGATGTTAGATTTAGAGATGACCCCGAAGTTCCAAAGTCTCCTCATACTTAGATCTATCTCTTAATTTCCATATTTTTTTAATTCGAAAACTCATTTTATATTCAATTTATTACTCCCCACTCCTTTTGGATCGAGCTTGAATCTCCGATATCAAGCCCCGATTCGAGCTTGATTGAGAAAAAGAGAAAGCAGAGGCTCGAAATCAAATTTTCTTTATGGATCAATACCTTAAGTACTCGACTATTGACGTATACTTGACAGTGTGCTAGATTTTAAAAGTTTTATGATTTGATGTGAAAATGAATTTATTGAACTTGACCCTATTTTCATGCCCTATCAATGTTTTAAACCCAAGGTCATTTTCTATCTTAATGCACGCTTTGCATCACAACATATATTACAAGATATAGCAAATTCAATATCAAATTAAAGTTTTGCTTCTATGTTCCAGCCATCATAGATGACTGACTATTTCTTCAAATTGTAAGTTGTCGATTTAATATATTATTATGTTTTGCTAATATTGATGCCAAATTGTAAGTCATCTTCCTCCTAGAGTTGTCTAGAAGTAAAAGAGAGAAAGGGGAAATCAGCGCAACTACTGAAGTGTTATGTTGTCAATTTCTCAATGACATAACACCCATCTTTTGAATTATTGGAGCTTTTAACATAAAAAAAATGTCTGCTCCCTGGAACGACTGCAAATGCTTGGAATCTGAAACAAATGAAAGAACAAAAAACATGGTAAGATACTGATTTTCGGTCACAACTAAAACACTAGGAATATTGACAGTCTTTGATAGAGCAAGCTGTAGTTCTAAGGGTTCGAATATGGATCCCTTCCAACAAAAGTTTTTGTCAAAATCCACGTCACTATGATCATCCATCTAACCGTCCACTGTTCCTTCAGCTTGTTACGATCTTGAGGCATCAAGGTATTCTTTATTGCTCATGACCAATTATAAACAAGTGTTTATAATTTCATTGGTTCTCCACCTTCAAGCTCAGATATCACAATAAGTGAATCTGTCTCCTCAAAGAAGAGTGGATCTAATTTATTGCTGGGATTTATGACCTGCCATTAAGCAGAGAAGATTCAAGGAAACATCTGCCATGAACAAACTCAGTATAATGAAATATGATCGCATATTTGGACAAGGGCGATACCTGCTTGTTGCCCTTTACATAGCCGATAGCAACTTCGTGCCGTAAAAGTGCTCTTTCAGAAAGCTCAGAAAAAGAAGGCCTTTCACCTTCCTTCATGTAGAAGCCTATATCCTGTTAAGGACAATGCATTAGGAAAACATTTTTGCCCTGAATGAAATTTCCATATACAGACTATCATTTATATCAAGACATATTTCTGGCTCAGTGCTCAATTCATCAACAAGAAGATGCAGTCCATTAAAGCAACTAGAATTCTAGAATTGACATAAAGAAAGTATTTAAATTTGTCTCCTAAGTAAGAAATATTACCTTTAGATATATCTCATCACCTTCAGCGTTAAGAATATCTTTCCAGACTTCACTCAGCTCAACGCTTTCTGCCACTATATTCAGGAATTTTGACTTAAATTAGTGTCTTCAAAAAATGGGTCAGAGCAAATTGTGATATACCTTGAGCAGTTACAAGGCTCATGACTTCCTCTGCGCCGATGAATGAAAGAGATGGTCTTATTCTTGAAATCTGCATCATAAAGAAAATGTTACTATGGACCCAGTACATTGACAGATATTTCTTCCCTTGTGACAATCAAATAGTTCAAAAATTATTGATAGTCATATACTTGTTTTCCAAGTCTTGTGTCGACAATTTCTGAAACCAAGTTTTCGACCTGTCAAAAAAAAATGAACCATCTGAGTCTACAAATCACATAGCTTTAACATGTATTTAACCTGATTAAGTAATATTATCAAACATTTATGGCACTGAGATAGTGGTCAACCTAAATATGTTTCTGAACATGGTCCTAATGCATGGCCAGATAATAGAAAGAAAATAAGTGCAGCAAAGTTCGATATTGATTTAAGTAATATTTAAAGGTCTATTAGGTGACAACTAAATCCATGAACAAAAATTCTGGGAAGTTAGCTGATGTTTTGCATGCAAGATCTAGCATAATCCAAGAAATTGTCAACTCCTATCAAAATTAGAGAGCCTACGACACTAGTGGATCCAGTATAACTAATAATATGATAAATAAACAGAATGTCCGTCATCAAAGATGGAATTTGCTAAATCATAAAGTACATATTCGAAACCTTTTTTGAGAGCAGTATATATTGGGACTTGTAAATAAAGTAACATCTTTAACCTTCAATGCCAAACCTTAATCCCATGTTTGTTGCAAATATTTTCAGCAAGAAGAAGTGAATAAGCTGTATGTTTATCTGCTTGAGATGGATCTGTCATTTACAAGGTTAATGTTAGGAACAAACTAAATAGAGATAAGTGAGGCTGACTGGGAATTGAACTAAACACATGTCGAAAGCACTATTATTCCCATATATAGAGTTATCTGTTACCTCCTGCTAGCCATTCTCTGTCAGATATCACAACTATTGATAGAGGGATATCTTTTGCACCCTTAGAAGACTCCCTAATATTTAATATCGCCTCTTTCAATGTTTCATAATTCATTGGATTTCCCACCTGCATTGAACAATTCAACTGTAAGACACTTAAGCACATATGAGTAGAAGAAGGAAATTGGGGGATTGAGGGAAGGATTGAGGGAGGGAGAAAGGAAGACCCGATGAGAGACTTTGATATTTTCTAATCGGCTTTGGAGCACGGGATTGACTATGCTTTGTCTTTCACTGAGAGAAACTTCTGATAGTATTTCCTGCGAAACTAAGAATAAAACCTCAAATACAAATTTTCTGTTTTCTTCTTGAGCGAATTTCTTCAGTTAATCTTGTGAAAATTTCTTAGTGTCATGTTAGATACATAAATGGCATCAATTCACCGATCTATCAAATATTAAACCAAACAAAAAATGAAGAAAACTTTTTTCCAGAAGAGCGGGAGCTGACCACTTTACTACCAGGCCCAAGGTAACTATCATATTCTCGAATCATATCACTAACTTTAGGGCGCCATCCGATCATGATTATGAATTCTTTTGGTCCAAGATGCAAATCAGAAGTCTATTAAAATTATCAATAGTCAAAAAACCGTAACAAAAAGATTGTGAAATTGATATCTAATGTAAAAGATAATGCTCAACTTCTTTGTACCTTAGAGCTTGATTTTGAAGGTCGCTTAATTATGTTTTGAAGCCTTGCTTTTCTCATTGCAGTATCATTACTCAGTTCTTTATCCATCACTTTTAACTCATCTCTGGTGGATGGTTGACAGTCTTTTGGTGCATCTGGCAGTTCAATTTTGGGTTTTCTCCTCCCAAATACAGGAGCTATAAGAAGCAACTATATGTGAAAAGAAAAACATCAAAATAAACAACTGGAGATGTAAAAGATAATGCACTACAATGTCTTATAATTGGCTTCACTGAGATCAAATAGACATTTCCGAAAATAAGAATGCAACCATATAGTAAAAGTAGAATGCAGATAAAAGGCAAGTCTTAGTATAATATACAAGCAGCATTGTTGTATGAAAAAAACTAATCAAATACACTTAATAATGATTATTGCATGAAGACTCAATCATGCCTCCAAAGTAACACCAGTTACAAATGCACAGACCTTGTCAGTTTCTCTAATCTCATCATTGTCATCAGGGTGGAAATTTATTTTTCCAGATCTAAACAGACCGCATACAACTGCCTGGAGAGGAATACATAATACATAATCAGCTATCAATAATCTACAAGATAAGAGAATCGTATGTTACCAATTGTACCTCTGGAATTGCATGCCTCACATATTTGTACTTGAAACCTACTACACTTGGAAAAATACAGAGGTTGAATACATTTTCTGCAGATAAAGAAGGAAAATCATCACAGAAACATACACTTAATAAGGCATGGTGAACTAAGTATGATGAAACACTAGCTTCATATAATTCATTAGGAAATAATTTGCGACATTTGTACTATACATATGCCTCCTTTATAACACCCCAAAAAAATGTCCAGCTTATCTGGTTAATAATTTAACCACATGTATGCTCTCAACCCCATAATAATGTGTAGTGTCATACAACTTCTTGCAGAAGTATGATGCGTCAAAAACCTCAATATTTTCTGCTGATTATTGACCAGACCTATGTCATGATATTGATAGAATTGCATGCCTCACATATTTGTACTTGAAACCTACTACACTTGGAAAAATACAGAGGTTGAATACATTTTCTGCAGATAAAGAAGGAAAATCATCACAGAAACATACACTTAATAAGGCATGGTGAACTAAGTATGATGAAACACTAGCTTCATATAATTCATTAGGAAATAATTTGCGACATTTGTACTATACATATGCCTCCTTTATAACACCCCAAAAAAATGTCCAGCTTATCTGGTTAATAATTTAACCACATGTATGCTCTCAACCCCATAATAATGTGTAGTGTCATACAACTTCTTGCAGAAGTATGATGCGTAGAATTGCATGCCTCACATATTTGTACTTGAAACCTACTACACTTGGAAAAATACAGAGGTTGAATACATTTTCTGCAGATAAAGGAAAAATCATCACAGAAACACACTTAATAAGGCATGGTGAAATAACTATGATGAAACACTAGCTTCATATAATTCATTAGGAAATAATTTGCGACATTTGTACTATACATATGCCTCCTTTATAACACCCCAAAAAAATGTCCAGCTTATCTGGTTAATAATTTAACCACATGTATGCTCTCAACCCCATAATAATGTGTAGTGTCATACAACTTCTTGCAGAAGTATGATGCGTCGAAAACCTCTATGGTTTCTGCTGATTATTGACCAGACCTATGTCATGATATTGATAGAATTTAATCGCCTGTAATTATTCACAGTAATCATAGTGCACAAAAAAAAAGAAGAAAAATGTCAAAGATTGATTATCAAACATGATATCATAGCAGATACTAAAATATGACTTGAGATATTTTTTTTGACGAAGTGATATGATCAAGATAATAGAATGAAAAGAAACAGGTACCAAGAATAAATATTTCAAAACATTTTAACTGCATACCAGTGGAGATTTTAATGTTAAAAAAATCTCGGCGGATAATTACTATATGAAATAATGAACTTTTTTGGTCACTTTTTATATTTTAAAAGCGTAGGAAAGTACTTTTATAGTTAAGTAGATGTCTGTAGATCTTCAGAAGACCCTTTTGCCGAGAACATTGAACAAATAGTTTAGACGCAACCATCTCAACAGGTTGCACATTCAACCCTGTGATCGACCTCAGAAGTTCCGACGAGCTAGGGTTTGAGGCCTAACAGAAAAGAGAAGAAAAATAAATCCATCAACCAATTCATATATGCAGTAATAGAACATGACAAATTAGAGCAGAAGTACCAATTATTCCCTATTTAAATTATCAAATCTAAGACATTCACTGGTGTGCCAGGCTTCTGCAACTATTGTTTGTCTTCATTTTATGCCATCACCGAGACTACTGCAAATGCACGCCGTCGCTCGCTGCTGCTCCCCACTCCATATCCTGTCTTTCACGAAGGCCTTCGGTGAAGCTGCTACCTCGTTCCTCCACAGTCTGCCTCAACAACAGTCGTTCACTGTCTTCATCAAATCTGATCGTCGTTGGTCCACCAAACGTTGCTGCTCGTCATCGTGCTGCCCCCGCAGGTGTCACGGGTCATTCCTTGGCCCGCTCAAATATCACCATAATGCGACCTTGCAACGCCGCCGCACGTCCAAGGCAAGCGCCACAACCAAAGCTCCGCACCTCACCTTGCCGCAGTGCCCCATTCTTATGGGTCATGCCCACTTTTTTCAAGGGACATCAAATGAATTATCCCAAGTTATTTTACCGCTTTCCTAGGATTTCCTATGTATTTAGCCCTGTTTCCCAGGGATTTGTGCCTAATTTCATAGGTCTGCCAACTAGTAGCCTAGGAATAAACATGCATAGGTAGACTGCACCCCTGGGATGGTCCTCCACGCTACTCTTCGCCATCCTACCACCTGGGGCCGTGGTATATTGAGGGGAAGCATCTAACCCCTCACCTCGTTGTAGCCTTTTGCCTTGCTTAACGAAAATCACGCATTTCCTAAGGAATTGTTGATGTTTCTGGTGTGCATGCCTCAATGTTGAGATCGGCGTTCCGCATTGTGACCAATCGCTCCAAGACGCCCTCCGTGTAGACAAGATCTCTGCCTTGGAGCCAAGCCATCAAAAGAGCCCCATCGGAAAGGGCCCGCTCGAGCGCCTGTCTTGACGCCCCGCGCAAGACGTGCCCCACGAAACCGCTCTGCAGCCTCATCGTGTCCCAAGACTTCCGCTGCCATTTCATCCTAAATCCACTTAAAAGGATTGTCTAGGTGCCCCACTCGCCTAGAAGCCGCACGTGGCCGTGCCCTGCACAAATGCCCCGTGACACGCGCCGCCAACCCTGCTGCTGCCTTCACCGCTGCAAGCTCCTGCTGCACACTGCCCCTGATCGCAGCATTCCAGAAACCCCAAACTCCATTGAGCAGCACGCCGCCTTGCTACTATCTGTCAACTTCGCCTTCTCCGGCATCATCTGTTCACCACTGCATTACTGCCATCATCTCCGCACCCCTCCTGGTCCGCCACCGCCCTGCGACACCATGGATCAGATTGAAGCCACCATAGAGCTTGCAACTTAGTTTCTTACCACCTGATCCCCTCATCCACGATTGTTGTTGCAGCAATAGAAAATTGGGAAAAAAGAAAATATAGACAAGAAAAGAAAAAAAAGGAGAGAAAAAAAGGTATCAGATTTTTTTTACCAAGAAAAACATCAGGGATCATCAGCCCCATATTGCTCTTCAAATTGGGTAACTTCTTTCCTCATTGTTCACTTGCTCGCTACATCGTGACACTTTTAGTACACTAGTAACGAGTTCATAGGAACGTGCGTTACGTTTATATATTATTATCATTTTCTTCCTTGTCAGTTCCACTTTACTTAACTCGACACTAGTTGTCAGTCCCGTTCTGACTCGGTTTTTTTTTATACCTTCGAGGTCTTTCAAAATCTCACCCATCATGTTGGCATAAAATAAACGTCCTCATGCAAAAACGTTGTCCATTCATCAATTATAATGATATTAAAACATCAATGTATTTCGACACATCTTTTGTGGCAAGATTGGCCACAATATGAATTCTTCTATCTATCGTAGTTAGCAAAGATTGGCCTTTTTTCAACTTGACATGAAGAATGCATTTTTATATGGCGATTTACATGAAGATATTTACATGCAACAACCACCCGGTTTCATGGATGAGGGGGAGTGTCACAAGGGTTTGCAAGCTACACAAGGCAAACAATGTCATAAAGCAAAGTCCGAAAACTTGGTTCCAGAAACTCTCGGAGAGCCTAGAGCAAGGAGGGTTCATCTGCTCCGGTGCTAATCATTCACCTTTTGTGAAGAAAAAACCTCTCGTGGTAGAGTTGTGCCCTCTGTATATGTTGATGACATCATTGTCATGGGTGATGATTCACAAGACATCTCTTATACCAAGACCCTTTTTTGACAACATTTTTTTCACAAAGGATTTTGGTTATCTTCATTACTTTCTTGGCATAGAGTTTGCTATGAACCGTAAAGGTCTAATTATGTTCCGGAAAAAAATGTTACTGATTTACTAAAGGAGACAAGAGTGTTGGGATCACATCCTCCCATAGTACCGATGGATTCCAATATTCAGCTTCAAATGATCACACAAGATGTTGATGCAAAGAACAATAAGGCCTTGTCGGGAAACTTATTTATATCATTGTCACACGTCCAAAGATTTCTCTTGTTGTAAGTAAGATTAACCAATTTATGAACAAGCCCAAAAAGATACATTGGGATGTAGCAATCATTATCATCAAATATTTGAAAGCGACAATAGGAAAGGAACTTTTCTTCCTTAGTGGGAAACCCTTAGATATCACGGCATATGTTGATGTTGACTATGCTGGATGTCCAAAAGGTATTGTACCTTTATGGGGGTAATCTTGTTATCAGAAAAAGTAAGAAATAACCTGTGATTGTACTTGTTGTCTGAGTATAGAGCCATGACAGAAGTGATCTGGGCGATATCTGTCATGACTAATGTTTTAGTGGAGGTGCCTATCCCAATGCATCTAAAGTGCGACAATCAAGCAACATTATTCATAGTAAAAAAATCTTGTTTTCCATGGAAGGATGAAACATGTTGAAGTTAATTGTGATTACACCAGATACATGATCAAGAAAGGTTTATAACCACCTCATATATGTATCTTTTGATGATCAGACAACTAATGTCTTGACTAACCCACTTCCCAAGATAGAGTTCAATAAAAGTGTTTCCAAGAAGCATGACAAATATCTATGCTCAAACTTAAGGGGGAGTGTTGAGAGTTAGTTTGTAGCCTAAGAAAAGGCTTTTGTAGTAGTTACTTGTAGGCTATGAAAAACTTTTATAGTAGTTCATATTTTCCTTTTTTGGATCTCTCTCTTTGATCTCCTTTATATAAGAGACCCTAACATCTCAAGTCTGAATAAGAAAATAGATTTCTATAGTCTTTAGTTATGTGTCTTTTGCCCGTTAGTATTATCTAGCTTAGTTATGAGCCTTTTAGGGATTTTCTTATATTAGTTACCTTTTATTGGTTATCTTTTATTAGTTTTCCTTTTGTTTTGATTTCCATACTATTTAAAATATGGGATGAGTAGAACTCTATAAATACTCTCCTTTGGAACTTAGAATTGATTTATGGATATTTTCTATTTGAACAGTGTTGATAATGCTTTAGTCCATCTGCTCCTCAAATTTGTAACATGCTCTGCAGTTAAAAGCGCCCTCGCATATGGGGGGTCATGCTGCTTGGACAACGAGCTTGAGTTAAGGAGGGATCCAAGGGGATCCCCCTTGTCGGGGGGGTGTGGGGGGCAGAGCCTTCGGTAAAAAAAATTTAGGGTCTATTAGGTTTTTGAGTCAAAATTCCAATTTTTTTGGTGATAAGTGTCTTATTTTCTGAGGATTACTGCAAAGTCCTTTCTAAGAAAAAATTCTATCATTTGTTATGGGAGTGCAATATATAAATTCCCTAGGGTTAGAGCTAAGGGTCTATTTGACTTATTGCAGAAAAAAAGAAACTAGCTCAAAGATATTATAACTTAAATACAATAAAATAATTAGGTTAGTCTTAGGATTGGTGATGATTTTCATTTCACTCAAAATAGCAGTTAGACAAAGTTTTTGGTTTGCTAACAAAAAATGAGCTTTCTAGTTCTACCATCACCGATATCACAACTACTCAAACTGCTCTAGGGTTGTGAAGTTTTCTTTTTTTTCTTTTTAAAGTAGGTGACGAGAAAAACTATCATAACCATTCTTTTCAACGTGACATAAAAAGTGGTGAACATTGTGTATCAGTTTAACAAGACTTCTTAGCAGATAAACAGATAGAATGAGCCATAATGGAATGTTCTCACAATAAAGAGGCTAGACAATGTATAGTTTCAATTGCATAAGATGTGCAAGAGATATACCTCAACTATAGTGGGAATAGAAGTCCTTTCAACAAGAGGTTGTAGGGCTAACAATGACAGAAATGCATCTGTATCAACTTCATACCTAATTATGTAAAATGGGCAAAATATTTTATGCAATCACAAACAATTACGCATAAATAGAAAATATCAGTTCTAATTTAGGCAAGTATAACAGCAACATAGTTTAAAATACTAAACACAATCAAACACTTGATCTAGGATTAGGTAGCACAATTATTAGCCTCCACTAGATCTCCACCTTTTTGTCCTACTGGATCACCTCCTGATGACGTCCCCTCTCAGCCACCTCATCGAGAGTGAGATCTCGTGAATCCTCAGTCTATCCAGTCTCGACAAAGCTGCCAGAGACACTGCTCGGAGTCACTCCCTGCCCACTCGTATCTGTCCCAGATGTCCCTTGAGGAACTCGCGGAGTTCAGAGAGGCACGCTGCAAGAGTCCTGGCCGCTGAATCAGATGCCGGTATGCGGAGCCACTTATTTGTAACAAGATATTTGAAACCCTCCTCTAATAGCCAGGAGTGCTCAAAACGAAAGTACGACCCCATGGTTGTGCTCTTGTTGGACCGCCACATGAGGGTAGTGTGATATGCGAAAGGGCACTCAATGGCCCTAACTTCTGCTAGCCGGTGTGCCTCTTCGAGCTTCAAAGTGCCTACAAATCTGTCAAGCCTCGATCTTACGATAGGGGAGGCTGTACTCCATGCGAACCCACAGTTCGTCGTTGGGAAGTCTAGTAATGAGTGCGACTCGATGAAATTCCTGAAGTCCGTCACACCAAGGTCTCTCCCCCGCCTCACGAGGGGGCGGTCCTCCATGTCCAAAGTGACGTTGAAGTCACCGTCGATAAGCCATCGCGCCTCTGGAAGGCGTGATCTAACCTGACGAAGCCCCTCCCACATCCATGGCTGAAGTGTTGACATGGACGGACAGTAGACGCACGAGACGAGATACTAGTGTCCATCCAATTTGTGCCTCATGTGCACTGATATGGAAAATCTGCCGCTCCAGGATGTGATGATGTCAAAAACATCAGGCTTCCATCCAATGATGCAACCGCCCGAGTGACCGATAGCAGCAAGAGTCACATATTTGGCAAGCCGAGAAACACCTATCTGGGCCCACGTGCGATCGTCGCAACCAGCAATCTTTGCCTCTTGCAGTAGGACGACGTCTGCACCCCACTCATGTAGATAGTGCCCTAAAGTTCACCATCTTTCAGCCTCGCCAAGGCCGCGCACATTCCCGCTCTCAACCCCGCGGTCATGGACCGCATCCGCATCCCGCTATGGAGCATTCTGATCTTCGACGCCTCAGCCACGAGCAAGACCTCCTCATCCATCCGAGATTGTATGAGAGGAGTCAACTCCTGAGCTGTGGGAGCAGCATCAGGTACATCGATGTCTTCCTCGATGTATTGTCGGTGGAGTTGGGGCCGGGGGGTGGAGGCTATAGAGTGGGCGGGTGGAGGAGGGTGGGAGGCTCGGGGGGATGCCGATCGGCGACGCTGCCGTCGCTAATGTCAGGACGGGTCACCAGCCACCCTATCTGGTGTTGCCGCCAAGAGGGGAATGGAAAGGAGGGAAAAGGCTGAGTGTTGTGTGGGGAGTGGGTCAGCAGAGAATTGACATTGGGTGGGTTCTGGAAAGGAGGGGAAAGGCTGAGTGTTGAATGAGGGTTGAGGTGAGCAGGGCAGGAGGAGGTGAAGGGTGGGTGAGATCTTTTGGATCCAGGTCACCCTCAAGTGTGCGTGGATGGAGTTCGGGTGCCTCTGGTTGGTTGGGCGTTGCATGGATGGTCTTGTGTGGGTTCAGGTTGCATGGGATTGGATTCGGGCCACTAGGATCTGGGCTTAGAGCATGAGGCTGAGGGTTTGGATCTAGGTGAACCATCTCGGTGAGGAGAGCTTCAAGGCGGCATGCGTTGTCATCCTTCTCTTCCTCTGCACGCTCAATTGGTGCAGGTGTTGCATCGTCTGCCTCTACGAGTACATCAAACAACATGTTGTCAATTGTACAGGGCCTCGAGATACATTGGTCCGCTGGTGGTCACCGATCATATGTCGATTTCTCCGACGGGAGCAGACGAACGATGATCAGGAAACTGCCACCAGGGACTCGAAGCACCATTGTTGAGGGAGGTGGTGGAGCTCCAAGATGCGGCTCAACCATGGCAATGACTCGGGAAAAGTCCAGCGACACTAACATGGGAATGTCACCGGAGATGATGGTGTCGAATGGCACTGTTAGTGCCACCAGTGGGATGCCGGAAAAAGTCATCTGTCTGGCGGTGGAGGCAGAGGGCTCTGGTGTAGTCCCGCCCAGCGGATCTCACCGTCGCCCAATATGGGAAGTTTGTTAGCAAGGAGCGATGTTCGTTGTGCCGCTGAGCTGTTGCTGAAGAGAACAAGCCGTTTAACATCCCGATAAAGGGCTTGCAAGAGTGACGCTTGAACTTGATTAATGTCCTGGAGGTCGACAGAGGAAACACCGACGAGACAATTCCCCAGGATGATCGTGTTTTGTGCTGTTGTCGCTGACCGGGAGTGAACACAGAAGCTGGGCGCGGCAGCTGTGAAGGCGAACTCATGGGGAGGCACGGCGGGCATGGTGGAGGAGACGGAGGAGGGTGAGTGTTGGTCTTCTTCTTCCCGATTGATCACCTCACTTCTGGATCGAGCATCTGATGCGTCTCCAGGGCCCTACAAGCCTTCCTTCTGTGGCCTTCGCACCCGCAACGGTTGCAGCGCTCGAGAAGGCGCAATGGCGTACGAGGTGACTAGGGCGCCAACATCTAAAGCATCACCGATCGTTTGCTGCCACCGAGGAGGGCACGGAGTCAAACACCTCATGCCAGTCGTCTTCGAGAGGGCGAATCTTCGTCCTCATGGATTAGGAGGGGAGGTGAGGGAGAGATGAGCGGAGAAGAAGGGTTGAAAGGAGTCTGGGAAGGAAGAAATAGATCGAAGCAGCGGAGAGCAGAGGCGAACGGAGAGGAGAGGGGATGTGAGGGAGAGATGAACGGAGAAGAAGGGTTAAGAGAGGGCAGAGGTGAGCAGAGTGAAACTAGGTCAAGAAGAAGATGAGAGAGCAAGGGCGAACGTGACCGAGAGCACTCTAGCGCCAGGACCAACTCCGGGTTGGTGTGGGAGAGGTTCTCGTCACCTCCTGCGGCCACACCGCCAGCGATGGACGACGAGGGCGCCGTGGGTCATGTCCGGCTCTCGTCCGTTTCGGTTACAAGTTGAGATGGATGGGCCCTATGATCTTACCAATTTTGCGGCCTTTCTTTCATGTTTCAATTGGATATGGGATTGCTTTCTCCTTTTGGAGACATGAGTGAACCTCCAAGAGGTACACTTGTTGATGCATTCACTAGATTGGTTGGTTTGATAGACCAGTCAGCACCAGTCTCGGATTCTTGGACACCCTCTAGCGGAGCTGGCTCAAGCTCATTGACCCATAGTTTAGATTTGCCTTATTGGATTAGCGCATCGCTTACATGACTAGATCTCATGGCACCTCCTCTGAGTCCATGCGGGATGGGTGGATCTGGACCTCTAGTTGCTTCTCAGCACAAGGGATATATAGACGCCTACTTCCAGGGAGCACCGCCTTAGGCAACCTCATATCTACTGATTTAGCAAATTCACATTCCCCTCAAAGTCAAGATCTTCATGAGGAGAGGTCGGGCCACGCTAGAGCTTATAGGGCGAGGAGGGCACATAGTACAGACACATCTTGTGCCTTGTGTGGGTCATCGGAGGAAGATATTGCACACCTTTTCTTTAGGTGATGTGTGGCGTCCATTGTCATGCGCATTTATTGACCCTTCTTTGCCAGACAATTTTTGGGATTTCTCACAAGCATTGGCCACACGAGGCAGCCAAAAGTGGAGACAACTTTGGTCAATATGGCAACTACTTGGGTCATTTGGCTATGAACCGCGCCAGAGAATGTTTTTACAGCATATTACATTTTTATGTCGAGAGTGGGGTGAGGGATAATCTATCTTGCATACCCACCCAGCGGAGTTCCTCTCCTTTGGTGGCTTTTTGTTTTATCAGCTCTCATACGCACATGTAAATCTTATGACTTTTATGCGGATTTTAGTACAAAGCGGATGACTACAATCTACTTAGCTATCCTTATTCTTCAAAAAAAAAAGAGGAACACCCTACTTCACGCCAATTTATGGTTGTACTTAACTCCTAATTGTAACACTCTAACCTCGTGGCCCATGCGTGCATTGATGATTTGCAATGCAATGCTTAGGTGAGCAGGCATGGCCTGGAACGTCGCCCATGCGGAGCGGAGTCAAGGCAGTGCATTGATGGAAATGCATCGATGCCCGGGCGTGCGTCGATGATTCTATGGGCGCGTGTCATGGGTCCTCTTCGTGGCCCGCTGAAACATCGACGCTCCGCAGCTCTGCAGCGTCGAGCCGCGTCCAGGCCATGCGTCAGTGCACAGCTCCGCATGTCCGGCCGTGCATCGCCGTTTTCATGGGCCATGCCCACTTTTGTAATGGGGAACATCAAATGAATGACCCCAAGTTATCATCAATGTTTTCTTAGGATTTCCAATGTATTCAGTCCTGTGTCCCAGGAAGCGTCAGTGTTTTCTAGTGTTTTTGAGAGTCTGCCAACATAGTGGCATTGTTGTAA
>LTAE01011056.1:21689-36399 GCA_001647135.1 Pontederia paniculata
CACATAGCTTGGATTCTCCCTCAATCCAAACATCAATATTTCTAGGTTAACATCGACGCTATCTCAACAGAACTTCCACGTTATATTTAGTGTCGAATACACATATGTTAGCCCCATAAACATTCCATGCTTCCCTTTATTTCGGGGTTCTATAATTTTCAGAGTTTTGAATGGTTCATAAGACTATCTCAGTCCATCATGTAAAAAGAGGTTTTAGCCAACAACACTTTTCATTGATTCAAACGTTTATACGTTTGTTAACAATCAAAGACAAAGTACAAACACCATGTTTACATTACAAACACGTTGGCATACACTCGCCAACTCGACCCAAACACTACAACATAGTAGAACTGAAAATACAACAAACAACAAGATAACTAAGCACAAGGCTTATAACACCACGAATCTCTAGCCGTCCTTAGGGAACATCTTCCTTTTCCCCAAGCGTTTTTCCTCATTGCTTTCTGGACATTCCTTCTTAAAGTGTGGTCCTCCACAAACGAAGCAACGAATCGACCTGGGATCGTTCTTCTTAGACTTCACACCCTTGTCCGGGAGCCGACTAGAACCTGGTGGGGTTGGACTTGGGAATTCTGTCATTTCCGCATCCTTTCCTTCATTCCTTGTTGTGATGTCCATGAGTATCATTTGCACAAACGAAAGGGACTTCTCCACTGATGCCACCTTGTCAGTAAAGCTTTTATCTAGGCGCAAACTCTCCTTGGCCAATGCCACCCGAAGTTGGTGCTCCAGATTTTCCAGACGCCCACTAAGGCCACCAAGCCTTAGCAACCGTTCCTCCAAATCACGAACAGACGTCTGCAACTCGCGCACATCCTCAGCAACTTGAAGACTTCTCTCCTCGACCACTGATTCCTCAACCAATGTCGCCCATGGTTTCTTCATTTCTTCCTCTAGGGTTTCCTCCTCTGTTGGTACACGCCTGTACTAAACAACGAAAGGATTTTCCACCATCAACGAAGCTCTGATACCAAATGTCATGCAACAAAAGGTTTGCCTGCGCGCGGCCTTAGGATTCTTCACCAAAAGACTCCTAAGCAGCCCTTGTTCCCTTCAATGTTTTGGCCAACACTTAGCCAAAACGGACCATATTGATAGCAACCAAGTTTCCACCCAGAAACTTAAGGAAGAGAGGTTAGAAGAATGAGAAAGGAGTACCCCAAATGTTCAGGCAGAAATCCTCTGTGTCCCTATCCAAACACCAATGATTTTGCCCAAAGCATGCATTGTCTAAGGCTCCAACTCTGCAGGGGTATTTATATAAGTCATGGGCAGTTATTGTAACTACCTTCACTCCAATAACCATATTCTAAGTTCTGAATCCCTCCCAACTGCTTGGTAACTCCCAAATGTCAACCTTAGTCAAATTCCCACTTTTCTGGAGCATCCTGCATTGCTTGGCCGGGCCTGTCAAAACAAGCCATTTTTCATGGGTGTGTGTCACGGGTCCTCTCTGTGGCCCGCTGAAACATCGACGCTCCGCAGCTCTGCAGCGTCGCGCCGCGCCCAGGCCATGCGTCAATGCACAGCTCTGCATGTCCGGCCGTGCATCGCCGTTTTCATGGGCAATGCCCACTTTTGTAATGGGGAACATCAAATGAATGGCCCCAAGTTATCATCAATGTTTTCTTAGGATTTCCAATGTATTCAGTCCTGTGTCCCAGGAAGCGTCAGTGTTTTCTAGTGTTTTTGAGAGTCTGCCAGCATAGTGGCATTGTTGTAAATATGGCGAACAGTAGAATTGCACCCCCTTGGCTGCTCTTCCACACTACTCTTCACCACTCTACCCCCTGGGCCTGCTGTATATTGGGGAGAAGCATGCTATCCCCACCCCGTTGTAGCCTTCTTGCATTGTTTAATGAAATGTTCTCATTTTCCTTGCAAATCGTCAATGTTTTTGCCGTTGCTCATGCAAACGTTGATGTTTCTGGTGTGCATGCCACAATAGCGGACCGACGCTCCGCATTGTGACCAAATCGCCCCTTCGGTGCGTCCCGCGCCCTCGGTGCGCCCGCGGCCCGGTGCGCCGCGTGACCCTTCGGATCGTTGACGTTCGAGCGCCGCTCAAACGTCAGCGCACAGGACCAAGTTCCTGCCCAAACGCTGCCGCTCCAGCGTTCTGCTCAAGTCCCCAAATCATCGACGCACAGAAGCGTCGACGCACAGCGCCCTGCGCTGCCTGCCCAAATCATCGACGCACAGAAGCGTCGACGCACAGCGCCCTGCGCTGCCTGCTCAATCGTCGACGCACAGCGCTCCGCGCTGCCTGCTCAAGCATCGACGCACAAGCGCTGCCAAGCGCCCGTCTTGACGCCCCGCGCAAGACATCAAGCACGACACCGCTCCGCGGCCCCGTCGTGTCCCAAGACTTCCGCTGCCCACATACTCAACCCACTCATCCAGGCTTGTCTAGGCGCTCCGCTCGCCTAGACGCCGCACGGGGGCCGTGTCCGCACAAACGCCTCGTGACATGTGCCCGTCAGAATGCATGGGTCGCGCTCATGCGCCAGACCACCTTCAGACTTAGTCATTTTTTGACTTGTTAAGTGGCTCATCAACGCATGGTGATCACTTGGGTGTGTGACACAGCTAGCCTAGCCATCAAGACCTCCTCCTAAAGGTCATTTCGGGTCCCTCATCTTTTGGGTGTTTTCCATGGGCGCGCCCATGGAAACGGCGACGCACGCCTGGGCCACGGACATAGTTTGCACCGCATAGTCATTTCCCTCATTGTGACTGCCTTAGTCACTTCATACGTCCTCCGTCTCACCAAGGCATGCGACGAATATCGACGCATGTACGGGCCAAACTCTTAGGGCGTTACAGTGCTCATAGTAGTACATATTTCAATTTCGAAAGAGCATTGTTGAGTGTACCTGATTTCAAGGACAAAATTATTAGAATGTGGGACAATTTTCCTTCTTGTGCCCATGCTAAAAAGACCATTTTCCATTGGCTTAAGTTATAGGATTTTTTTAAGAACATACCATCGAACTCTCAAGGAACCGTTGGGTAGGAAAAGAGTTTATGTGCCCTCTATCATTTCAATTTTGGATCAATTAGAGGATACCAGTCTTGCTAGAGTTGGAGTAAAAAGAAAGTAGGAAAATGCAAGATATTATAGTAAGGACAAAAGATCAAAAGATTGAAACCTAGTGGCGACAAAGATCACGACAGTTATGGCTTTCAAAAGGTGATGCAACATGAATTTTTTTCATATGTACACAAGCGTGAGAAGAAGAACAAACATAATTGAGATGCTTATGATAAATGGAGCGGAAATAAGAAACATTAATCAAATATGTGATGCTGCAAATGAATATTTTAGAGCCTTCATCCAGCGTGGACACAATGGCTCGGGAGAGGGGTTGGATGATAAATTAGGATCAACTGACAACTTTGATCGATTCTTTTACTATGGAGGAGGTATGGAAGGATTTAAATGAGTTAAAGGGGGAGAATCGTCTGCGCTAGATGTTTTTTTTTATTTTCTTCTATAAGGAGGTTTGGTAAATCATTAAGCTAGATGTCGTGTGCGTTTTTAGTGACTTTTATTACATCAACATGTGGCTTTGAGAAGATTAATCAATTATTCTTGTTCCTTATTACAAAGAAGCCATCTCCAAAGGGTTTAAATGATTATAACTGCTCTTCAAATGCAATATTCCTCCTAATTGCAAAGGTCTTGGTCAACAAAATAAGGGTTGTCATTGATGGGATAGTGTTCAATTGATTTCAATCGGTGGAGATTTATAAGTGAAAATTTTGTTTTGGTTTTAGAGATTTTGGTACAATGGAAACAAGGAAGCAAAAAATATTCTTGTGGAAAGTGGACTTCACAAAGGCTTATGACTCATTCAGCTCGAGATTCATTTGGCAAACCCTGCTCCGATGCGACTTTCCAAATTTATGAATATCTTAGATGAAAAGGTGTATCATCACTTCATCATCTTTTGTGATATGAACCCACCACTGTACATAACTACTAACACCTGACTAATATGGTGTTACAGATAGCAAAAATGATAAAACCCTGTCAAATTTATTTAGGTATCGAACCTAGGACTATTAACTCTTATTGACCCTAGGACATAGCTCCATTATCCAGCTTGCCAATCAAACTTGGTTCTCACTTCTTCATTTTCAATACTTATCAATGGAAAACCAAGCAGGAGTAGGATCCAACCTCAGAGGGGTGTGCGACAAGGCTACCCGCTTGATCCACTCATTTACATAAGTTGTTGACAACTTGGCAATATCACCTTTTCTCTATGTGACTTTGGTGCGCCATCTAGTTACCTTTCACCTAGTGATCAACAAATGATGATCCCATTACTACAATACATTGAAGGGGCAGTGTAGGCGGCCTAACGTATAGATATTTCTGGTGGAAATTTTTGGTGACTTCTTCAGGCTGGTTGTCAACCATTCAAAATCAATTTTTTATTCTTTTCAATATGGAAGCGAAAGAGAGGGAAGAATGTGGCTCAATGTTGCAAACTCTCGTTGGCTCCCTACCTTTACAATACTTGGGGGTTGCCCTTATCGAAAGCAACTGTAGAAAAAGGAATGAGAACGGGTCACACAAAAGGATGGGGAAAAGGTTGGATGGATGGAAGGCTCGACGTCGTCCCATAGTGGCAAATTAGTCCTCCAAATTTTGGTCCTATCGCCGCTACCTCTATACTATACATGTACTATCAAAATGTCAAGGAAGGTGGAGCTAAAATAGGAAGGCATTAGGACTTTTTTTTGGAGGTTACGTGATAGATCAGCTAACATTGTCGTCTGGTTGTTTGGAATTTGGTGTGTCGCCCTAAAGATGAGGATGGCGAACCATGAACGAGGCATTATTGTGTAGATGAGGTGACTGATTGTTGTCCGACGAAAAAGATAATATCTACGGAGGATCTCTCTCATGGAGTTCAACTCCGACTTCAATTCAACTCTTAATTGGCTCGGGTAAGATTTTAGTTTTGGCATGACAAGTAGTTACCTACAGAATCACATATTGGCATCTTTATTCCCTCGTCTGTTTGCAGTAGCACAAAACAAAAATGGTATATTGGTACATGTGTAGGCTGACTCCACTCGTTCAGCCTCTAGTTGCTAGGTCCTGACATTATCGGATTGCCTCAGATCAACATATGGAGGACTTCACCAAAATGTTGGAGATGATTGGTCCATTTAAGTTGAACAGATCCCTTCGGGATAGCTAGTCCTGGTCAAAAGGAAATTTTACTATTAAGATGGTAATGAAATATTATAAGCACCACACGGTTGGTGAGGAATTTAGATTGGATTCCGTCTTATATGAAGTGTCAAAGTTCCATCAAAGGTTAATTTTTTTGCAAATTTAGATTGGATTGCCATCTTATATGGAGTGCCAATGTTCCAACAAAGGTTAATACGGCTACTAAGACGAAAAAAATAATGCTTAGACACCATCGCGTGAAATGCTCAAATGGGTTTGGATAAATTATGAGTGGAAGGAAACTTTTTGGATATCCTTTAGGAAGGGTCAACTGAATAAGTAACATTTATACTTGTAGTAATTTGAAAATGAAAATTAACCATCCTTTACACTTTACAAAAAAAATTATGGAAAGATAATAGTTTAGCAGAATAGCAGTGCTCTATGTCTTAAATGTCAATTTCCACATAGCATTATTTAAACCTCTTACTTTTCTTGTATCACCATGATATGAAAGGTATCCATTAGGAACTACATGCCGAGATATTAAGCTCAGCAAGAGGGCTAACATAATAGAAGTATAAGTCCATCGATTAAGGAGTTGAAGCATAGTTAATACTAAGAGTATCCCTTCAACATTCGTGCAAAACTACTTTATCTTCCAAAGGACCAAGTAGAAAAAGCATCAGTTGAAAACATAAAAAAATAATAAAAAGAGTACGACTTGAAGCAAGATCCAACAACTTCCAAAAATGGCATTCTGTCTTCAGCGAAAAAAATGCCGGGGCATACTTTGCCATCTTCAAAGTACTTAAGGCTCCAAACCAAGCGAAATGATAGTCACCACTAATGCTGAATAAAAAAAAGTTACTTTAATGGCTAGAGTATGAAGTAAAGCTAATAGACGGGCAAGAAGCACCAAGAATCAATTTAGGAGTGAATGGTCATTTACCTCAGGTTCAGCAGATGCTGCCTCCTTCTTTTCCTCACCCTTCAACCCCTCATCGCCTGCAAAGTGTGTAAAATCAAAGATAATCCAGCTGAAATATCATGACCAAACATAGCTTGGTGTCAACTAAACTTGTCCGCAGAAGAAAATAGAAATAATATCCAAAATAAATGTTAAATGATGCTTCAAATTTTAAAAACTATTTTTCCTATCCAGTAAACGTATAAAAAGATTATGTGCCTAAAAACAAAACGTGTGCCTAAAAACAAAACGTGTAAGCTTACTCCATTAAAAAGAAAACCAGAAGCTAATTTAAGTGGCATTTCCTAAGTTGCATTTCCTAAGTTCCAGCTAAGTACCAAAATATAACATTTTTAGGTAGACAGAATACAACATTCTAGTATCTAGCACCTACAGTAACTTAAATAAAATGGTGTGGAGGTTTTAAGCTGCATCTGGACTCCCAAATGTCATGATTAAGGTGTGGTGTAGTATGTCATAAATTTTCAGCTCACAAGGAAAATAATGTTAGTAACTGAATACCTCCATCCTCTGGTAAATCTGGAGTCCAAAGTGTGAGATTATCCCTCAGCAGTTGCATAATCAAAGTACTGTCCTTGTATGACTCCTCACTCAAGGTGTCAAGTTCAGCAATTGCCTCATCAAAAGCTTGTTTCGCCAAATGGCATGCCCTGACATTAGCAAACAAATTAGTCCAAAAAAAAGTGAGGATGATAGGTAGCAAGTCAAAATAAGATATTTAAAACTGTCATACCTCTCAGGAGAATTCATGATTTCATAATAGAAAACTGAGAAGTTCAATGCAAGACCAAGTCGAATTGGGTGAGTTGGTGGAAGATCAGTGTTGGCTGTGTTAGAGGCAGCCTAAACAAGCAGAGGATTCTTTTATTATAAAAAAGAAACAGAAAATACATAAGAGAAAGCAGAATAAACTAACACAAATGATTACTGAACATGCCTGATAAGCCTTCAACGATTGGTCAGCTATTTCTTTCCTGTCTTGTTCAGTCTTAAACTCCGCAAGATAACGATAATAATCACCTTTCCTGCATTCATGCACAAAATACATTGGAACTTGAGAAATTGAAACAAAGAAACCTAACGCCAAGTTTTGTATTCAAAGGAAAAGAAAAAGAAGTGACACCAGATAGGTTCAGTCGATAGGAAACCAGTAATATCAGTAGTTGGTAAAAATCATAGTGCTAAATGACTAAGAATCTTTACTGTTTCAAACCAAATGAATTATAATCTTATGATGACCATAACCTGATACTATTAACAAATATTAAATTAAGGAACTTATAGCTTATGTAAGAAAATGACTCCTTTTATGAATACCTGCAACATAATCAATGCGTCAAGTGGAATGCATAAACAATGTGATCACCATAAGCCCTTTTACAAGAAAAGCATAACTCAAATTGTTTTATTTACATTTCATAGAAAAAAAACATTAAGAAAATACAATAATCTATGAGAGTTAAACTTTTGACACAAAAAGTTTAAGACCATGCAATGGAGAAAACCCTTAATACCAAACAAAGAGCAGCATTTGAATAGCAATATCATGACTCACATCTTATAGTAGAAAACGGTAGATTCTCCTGAGCTTGCGGATGGGATAAGATGTTTATCTATGATAGTCAGTATATCATCACATATCTTTGTGAGCTCCTCCTCAACCTTCTGGCGATAACCTTTGATAAGCTTAACATTGCCCTCATTCCCTTTAGACTCTTCCTTCTGCTCAATGGATGACATAATACGCCATGAAGCTCGCCGAGCCCCTATGACATTTTTGTAACCGACTGAAAGGAGATTCCTTTCCTCCACGGTCAGCTCCAAATCGAGCTTAGCGACCTTCTTCATACTCTCAACCATCTCTGGTTTAAGGCAGTAACAAATTAAGAAAAAAAGGAATAAAAAATACAGCAGCCTCGTAATCAATACAAATGGAAACGACAGCTACTATAGAAAAACTATCTACACAGAGAGAAAGATCTCATATGAAAACGAAATATAATATGTTTATTCATCTAAAAACTGGAAAAAAAAACAAGGAAAAATTGTGATCTTTGTGATACATCCAAGTATCAACTACTAGTTGGAGCGAAGAATATATATTTCAGTACACCAAATTAAACTCCGCAGGACACGAGTACAAGTTTAACAGATCTGGACGATTTGATCCATAGCAACGTTAATTCCCTAGAAACACTAAAAAGCAGGTCGTAGAAAAATTGATCTCCCATCCGACCAAGTTATACAAATCCAAGAATCACCAAAAACTAGCAGAAAAAGAAAGAGAGCAATAAACGAAGGGGAACAAGTACGGCACTCACCGTCGTAGCGCTCGGCTTGCTCGGCGAGCTTGGCGACGTAGACATGGTTCTCCCTTTCCTTCTCCGTCGACATCGTCGTCGTCGTCCGACCCGCAGGAACCCTAAAACAAGAAGGTGTTGAGGCGCAAATGGAGGGAGAAGAGAAGGTGGCGAGCAAATAGAAATGGAGAGCGGAAACAAAAACAAAAGTATTAAAAAGGGAGGAAACAGCAGCAAAGGAAGGGATCCGAGGAGAGAGAGAGAGGTGGAGGTGGAGGTGGTGGTGGGGTCCGCATTAAAAGGCCGTCCACCTTCTCGTGAGGAGCAAAAAGAAAGGCCCATTCTCTACCGTCGCGTCTACGGCGGCCTCGCTGCCCCAATCGCCACCTTTCTCTTTTCTCTTATTTTTATTTTTATAATTACTACTTTAATAATATTCCTGCAAGTTTCCTCATCAACACACTTGTTTACTTGTAATTAGTATCGATTCCTAAAATATAGAATCAAATCATTTTTATTCCTCCCAACTTTGTATTGTATGTTTTCAAATTATTTTTCAATTGTTGACTACAAACTCATTTCCTCCAACTATGTTTTTAAATTTCGAAATAAATAAAAATGCTACCTAATTAAGTAGGTCACATCATATTAAACACTTAATTTTTTAATCGTAAGATATTAAATCTACGATTAGATCTATTATATATTTAAAACGAAAAGATATGTAACAAAGTATTACCTGCTTAAATAAATAGCACCTTCGTAAAACTCTTAATTTTTTAGCATTACATGATTGATTAAATTATTCTTTAAAAAATTATTACTTATTAAAATTAAATTTTTTAGTATAATTAATGTGTCTAACAATTTGTATTCTTTTATTTATAATATAGAAAAGCTTAGTGATGTGCAATGTTTTCTCAAAATATCTTTAATCAAAGTACTTAATTTTAAAAATTTGTATGAATTTTATTTGAATTTCGTAAACTTAAATCATAAACACGTAAAATATATTTATAAAATTATTAATATATATTTAAAATAATAAAACAAAATAATTATTACATTCTAAGTTTTTATTATATTATAAAAAATAATAAAAATTATTATTGTTTATAATGTATTGGTAATATATTACGGGGAATATGAGTGTAAATAGCATACCTCTCCTCACGTTAATATGCAGGCAGAGCTATACTCATAAGCCCGCTTTAATATATCTATACTAGTTGTGAGTATTATTGGGCCACGTTGTAATTTGCAGCGTTACACAAATATTTTATCCATATATTATTATTAATTAATTAATCTAATAAAAAATATACTCTATTTAATTATAATGATAAAATATAATAATATATTTAATATTAATAATATATTAGACTATTAGAGTATATATTATCTTCACAATTTGTTTGAGTAAGAATTCAAAGGATAAATGTAAAAAGAAAAAATAAAATAAGTTGTCGAGAATTCATATTGTTATTTCACAAGTAATTTGATCTTTTTATTGATTTTAACTTTTCAAAGTTTTATTTTCGCAATGGCAGACATAAAATGAATAATATTTTTGTCAATAAAACAAATATATTCATCACATGCAAGAGGTATAGTTGGCAAGATAAAGAAAGCTATTTTTTAACATAACATATTTTTGTCTAATTTCGAACTATAAAACTATTAAATTTCAATTTCTCTACAAATATATTTTACCCTGTTCAACTTTTTATTTATCTAATTATGCATTTACCTTTCATTAATTTAATTTTTTAGATGACAAGTAGTACTTTTTAGTCACATTCCTTCAACTTTCTCTGGATCTGCTTTTACTTCGCAACTTTGTTTTCTAACAAATTGATACCTTGACTTTAAATTTATAACCAAATAGTCCTTCTAATCTTCGGTTATCATGTTACTTTGCTAAAGTATATATACCACATGACATCCAATTAGAGTATACCACAAATTTTAAATAAATATATTATTTTGAAATTAAGTAAGGTGCAGCCAGTTTTTCTTACTCTACTTTACATTCACGCTCGTAAAAAAGTAGTTAGTCCTATCCTTTAAAACTTTCTTTAATTCCTTCTCTTAACATCCACGCTCATAAGGAAGGAACCACTCTTTTTTTTGGTCAAAAGGAAACTCTTTATGAGTATGGATATAAGGTACAACCACATAATTTTCTGTCTTTAATATTATATAATAAAATAATATTATACATATATAATATTAAAACAAAATAAGAAAAAAGTTTGGTAGGTTTACTACTTAAGAGAGGAGGGTGTGGCCCCTCATTTTTTATTCTTTTTATGATTGTATTATATTTTGTTCAAAATATGAGATGACATTGGGATTCATAATAAGTAACTTACTACTGGATGTTAGGAGGATTACTTTGTTATAAACTATAAAGTAGGGAGATAATTTTGTTACGAATCAAATTGGGTGGACTAAAATGAGATATAGGTTGATGAACTATGAGTAAAAATTACTCATTAAAGAAGTCACGCGAACGAGGTTACATGTTCCTTTTTTCTATGGTTGTAAAGTTCCACCCTTATTCTTTTTATTCTCTAAGGCAATAGGTATCGACTAATAAGGTTGTTAACTTCAACAATTTAAGTAAACTCATTTTTCTCATAGTCTATATATCAAATAAATTTAAGGGTTAGTTTTATTTTCCTCCTCTAAGCTATCACGAAATTTTATATTTATTCGTAAATTATAAAATCGAATAGAAGTAGATCTAAATTTCTTTCGATCGTTTCATTGAATAGTATGATTTTCTATTTTCTTAAATTATTTTAATTTATTAAAATCTTTTAAATAGAAAATAAAAATATCTTCCTCTTATCTTCTCTTTACTCTCTCTCTCTCTCTCTCTCTCTCTCTCTCTCTCTCTCTCTCTCTCTCTCTCCTCCCTTTAAGCTCGCCAACAGCGAGCTCGCAAGAGCGAGCTTGTGCATCCAATGAGCTCGCCATGTGAGAGCTCGCATGGCGAGCTAGCACATGGTGAGCTTTCCGCTCGTAATGTGCGAGCTCGCACATGGCGAGCTCGCCGGAGCAAACTCGCAGCATCCGACGATCTCGCCATGTGTGAGCTCGCACGCTGCGAGCGGCAAGCTCACCATATGCTAGCTCACACGGTGAGCTCGCCGGAGCGAAACTCGCCGCTGCGAGCACGCAGGTGGTAAGCTCGCATGGTGAGCTTGCCGCTACGAACTCGCGCATGGCGAGCTCGCCACTAGTGAGCTTGTGCATGGCGACCTCGCTACGCGTAAGCTCGCGTATCGCCAACAAGCTCATCGACGTGCTCAATATAGCGAGCTTAGATAGATAGATAGATAGATAGATAGATAGATAGATAGATAGAGGAGAGAGTGCGCGAGCGAGATAGTGCAGAGAGAGGAGAGATAGCACTGAGAAAGTTCAAAGAGAGGGAGTATAAAGAGAGACTACGAGTGAGAGTAGAGAGGAGAAAGAAGATTCGAGGGAGATATTTTATTTTTTTTTATTGAAAAGGGTAAAATGATTATTTAATAAATCAAAATAATTTAAAAAAATAGAAAATCAGATTGTTGGATGCAATCTTCCGATCGAGAAAAGTTTAGACCTACTTCTGCCCAGTTTTATAATTTAGGGGTAGATATGAAATTTCACAATAGTTCAGGGGGGGAATGAAAATAATCCTAAATTTAATTATAAATAAGTAATTTGCATCAACAATAGAAAACTCTGCATGTAAAATCCTCAGTTAGACATGTATATGCACTTTGAACTTTGACCTACATGATTTTCTCATTATGTGTTGTAACTGAATGGCACAATAGTCCTAGGGACCCAATAACTTTCAATATATTTTCCAATTTAGGTTCTAGGGGTCGTTCTCATTGTGCTCACACAAATTAAAATTTAGCTCCTCACAATTTGTTCATATGCATCCTAACTGATATCTAATTGCCACAACAGCCTATTCCCCTCGATAACATACTCAACCCAAAAATTAGGAGGGACAATATATAGAAAAATTAGATATTTTTAATTTTTTTTCCTTTAACTTTTTTTACATATAAATACACAAGAATAAAAAATGGGGGGAGGGCACAAGCGAAACTTTCCTGGTTGTCACTAATTTCTCGATTACACAACCTTGGGCGATCCTTGTCAATCTTGACCCAAATAAGAAACTTGCCAATATGAGGATGATCATGAATAAAACTAATTGTAATCATTAAGAACTGATTGTAATAAATTCAAGATACATACATACAAAAAATAAAATAATAAGAAGGTTTCATAGATATAAATTCAAATAAGAGAAGAGTTTTGCCATTGGCCTTACAAATATTAGAAAATCAGAAAGTTAGAATTTAAGTCCCATAGGAAAACAAATAGAGACATTATTCAAAATTAGTAAACTTAAAACGAGAAAATAGAAAAGATGAATGGCGTAGCATCTTCTTACTCTCGCCCCAAAGTAGCCAAAACGATTTCCAAAAACAACCCCATCAAATGGTGTTTGACACCTCCTTATAAATCCCCTAACATTTTGTATGCATCAATCCGTGCTTGAAAATGATAAATAAATCAAGTAACTCTTGCTACGATGACAAAAGTCTCAAGACTCATAAAAAAGTTCAAGATTGATCGAGGATATGGTCAATCAGATCTTTCTCTTTCTATCTTGACCTAAAAAGTAAACTGAATGATCTTGTAGAGATATCCTCTTAAGATTTAAATAAAGCACTGAAACGACTTATTAGTTTGTCATACACGTCTGTCACATATTGTCATCTCTCCTCGATTGTGATTGATCTCTCAAATTCACAATATTCATATATGTGATCCCTCTCGAGTTTAACCCAAATCATAAAAAAAGTTCAAGACTGATCAAGGATATGGTCAATCATATCATTCTCTTTTTGTCTTGACCTAAAAAGTAAACTCAATTATCTCGTGGAGATATCCTCTCAAGATTTAAATAAAGCACTAAAACAACTCATTAGTTTGTCATACACGTTCGTCACACATTGTCATTTCTACTCTATTGTGATCGATCTCTCAAATTCACAATATTTAGATAGGTGATCCCTCTCGAGTTTAACCCAACTTAAGAGGCTTAGACAAAGATTTTAGAATGAAAAAAAAAATCCTTCATCAAATTACATCAAAATAGTTCTCACTATCTTAGTGTTGATAAATGTAAATTATTCAAAATCGATTCAAAAATTGGTTAGTCAATTTTCATTACCCTACTCTAGAATGATACATCAAATGCTCTCGCAAAAAAAATTTCTTCAGTTTAAATAAAAAATCAAAATTGATTTTTAAGGTCATCCCAATTTCGTCATAAACATTGATGCAGGTGGAGTCACAAGAGGCCATTTCGCGATTATGTCAGATTTCTCGGTCACTCAACCTTGGGCTGATCCTTCTCAAGCTTGACCCAAATGAGAAACTTACTCCTATGAGAATGATCATATATTGTGATAAAATCAAAATGCATATACAAAAAGAAACTAATAGGAAAAAAAATAAATTTAGAAATTCATATAAGATAAAAGTTTTGCCTCGAGCTTCATAGAACCCTAAATAGGACAATTAGTCTCCAAGTTCCATGAGATAAAATATAAACATATTCAAAATTAGTCCAAGTAAAAATGAGAAACTAAAGAAAATTAATGGAGAGATGTCACCCTGAAGCAGCATAAAAGCTTTCCAAAACAACCTTCCTCGAATTGTACTCCACATCTCCTTTTAAAATCCCTAACAATTGGTAGCTCTTTCTTATCATGCCTTGATTCTTGATATTTGATCATATCTCCAAGATCCGCTACCAAATTATCTTCTCCTTACCATTAGGGGTTATAATGGGTTGAGTTTGAGGTAAAATTTGACTTGTCCCAAAAATAATAATATCGGGTCGGTGGGTCGGGTTAAGACAAAAAAATTGAAACCCGACCCAACCCAACCCGAAAAGTTTCGGATTGGGTCAATCAGGTCATCGGGTTGAACCATTAATTTTTTTAACATCAATTTTTTCCTATATTTTATGAATAAAAAATATTATAAAATAAAATAAAAAAATAAAATTAATTATTGTTGAATCTAGGATCCTGAGATTGTTTTGGTGATCACAAATTTGTGAGGGAACTTAGTCTGGACTAATGAGCTTGTTAAACTGATTTTTGAAAGACA
>LTAE01011057.1:2207-15829 GCA_001647135.1 Pontederia paniculata
TAAATTTATTATAAAATGATTAATATGTTATATAACATAAAATAAATATTGATATCTTAGATCACATGCCCACTAATACATTCTCTTATAATGATAAAAAGATATATTCTTTTTAATCTTAACTCTTAATTAATATAATCACTCATTCAAATATTCAAATACTTCACTTCAACAATCAAAATTTTGATAATAGTAATTTTATTATAGTTAGCATAATTCACATTCATAATTAAAAAAATATAACATATTAACTATATTAATTTGACCCACAAAATCGTATGACTTATATGGTTAGGATTCAATATACGAAAAATAAAATTTGATTTAAAATGAGAAAAAAATAATATATCACAATTAGTTCATTATTAAGACCAACGAATTATAATTTTAGATCATGATTCAAGAGGATTTACAATTTTTTTCGGATTAATAGATCATAAATATGTATATTTTGCATCTATTTATTTTTTTATCTAAAAATTACTTCTTGAATCTTAATTTTTTTGTCCAAAATATTGATTCTACGAGTTCAATAGTAGACTCTCGATTTCAACCGATTCTAACGATTTTAATGACTCAATTCGCGAGTCTACCGAGTCTACCGCAAATTACGATTCTACTACGATTTAATTCGTTTCTAGGGGTTAGACTCTTAAACTCGTACGAGTTTACGATTTAAATCGCGATATTGATAAGCTTGTTTCTCACCCAAACATGAATCTACACTTCATTAGACATTGGTTCATCAAGCTTAATCCCTTCCATGGTCCAAATGTCTCTCTTTATATGTTAACTTTATATTTAACTTTAATATCAGAAGTTCATTAGTCATGATTAGTTAAATTCGAGATGTAAGCATTTAAACATCTTCCAAAATTTAATGACATTCCTTAATCCTTACTGAGAACCAACTTCAATTTTGAACTCTTCTCTCATCATCATCTCCTGTCACATTCCAGCTAGACAGTTTTCTGAACCATACAATGCTCAAAACGATCAAACGCATAGCATAACTACAGATAGGAACTAATCAACGAGTGCAATAGTTAACAAATCAACCAAGATTGATTGGCAAATCATCTACATCATCTGCCCTATAAGTAGATGATATAACAAACAATCTCAGATTATGAAGCATTGTCATATTTCATTTGATTCAAGACATAAGATAAAAAAAATGAGGCAAATATAGGTATTAATATGTATGTAGACATGTAGTTAGAAAAATAAAAGGAGTTTGAGCTTTCATGAGATTAAAGTAGGGTCACTAGTCTAAAATATGAAGTATATTGGGGGTTATATTAATTTGTCTTCCTTGAGGTCATAATCAACATATGGGGACAAAGTGGTTGGGTTGTCAGAAATTAGCAAGAGTTTGATAGGAGGCTGTGCTCACATTTTCCTTTCTACACTACACATCAACAAATGTAGCTTCTGATGACATCACTGACTGATTTCAGTATGAACAGATATCTGATGCTTCCTTCCCACGTTTAAAATTAGAGATCCATTTTCCCACAAAAGATATAACACAAATCAAACACAGGAATATTTTCACTGAAGATGTGCATCCAAACTTACTTGAAAGTCCATGGAAAACCGGTTCTCTGAAGCAATTTTCATGGTAGTTTGTCATTTGCCTTGATGAAGTTGACCCCTGAGAGTACTGTCATATAAGGTATTACAAACAAATCAACATGATAATGAAACATTTTTTTAGGAGAAGCGATGTTAGCAATCCATGAGATGTAAAAAGGATATTTCATCGGAAAACTGCAGGAAGTTTCTTGGACTTTGAAGCGGTTTTGACAACTCTTCATCCAAAGTAGAGAGGAGCAATAAAATGATCAGATAGGAACAGATCCACCGTCCATGTACATGCCTCAAGAGATGAAGAAACAAATAGGAGACCTAACATGGAGGGGGCGATGCGGTCGTGCTTCTTGTAGTGTCCCCTCCAGCAATAACTAAGAATGTGATGGCTAACATCTTTGAATATGGGGATTGACCTTCCATCAGCTTTTATGAATAGTGGTGATTAATGAATGATAATGTTTGTTTCCTCGAAATTCTTCAATGATGAAAATTTCTAGATGATGTCTTAGTCTTAACATCTCTAACTTATGGCAGCCCTTTAACAATGAAAATCATTGTTACTGAAGCTGCAAATGGCACCTGTCCTCTGAATTTCAGAAGAGGACCTTGAACAAGCCAATATTAAGCTATACTCAAGTTGTGCACCATCTGTGAGCTAAGTTGATCACGTCTACCTCTGTGGATTGTAAGCTTGCTGTAAGCAAGGAGTTTACCACAGCTGATTTCAATAACCAGTCTTACCCAATACTTCAACACTTGAGTGCCTAATTAATATTTAATCACCACTTGGGTAATATCTAATTATCATCTTCAGGATCTTATCCAAAAATGGAACGCAGCAGTGTTTCTATAATATTAGTTAGAGGATAAGATCACAAAGAAGACTTGTCCTATCAGTCCTTTTCAGCAGATTGTATGGTAATTGCTTTGACATTGCGAAATGCACTCTCCCCTCTTTTTTGGATGGGTAATGCACTGTCCTCTTTCAATATATATAATGTTTCCATGTGCAAGTGACCTAGAAATAAAAGAAGCAGAAACAAATGGAAACAGATGCAGGTTTTAGAGAAGTCCAACAGAAGATCATGGAGGAGCATGCAATTGAACTGGGTCAAGTAAGCAGTTCCATTCGAGTGCCTCATGCACAGCCTCAGCAACACTTAGAAGTAAGTTTCTCATATCTGACTTAAACCATGTAACTTACTCTCCTAGGATTCAAACAATTCAAGTAATTATAATGGCTTCAATTTTAGTTTTTAGATTCCCTTGGTATATCTCATTTATAAACTAGAATATGCCAATTTTTTCATGATCAATCCACTTTTTATTGGTTCATTTATGTTGGTTTTACCCAGAATACAACTTCAGATATATAGATTTGTGTTTTATAATTGAGAATCTGCCTATAGAATTTAAAAAAGAGGAGCAACATGAAGCCGAGGTTATGAAACATGCAACAGAAAAGAACGTGTACTCTACCAAATTATAACAGGTGGCCTTTGGTATAGATAACCATCAAACACTTTCTTAAAAAAAAGAAATCATCAAACAATCATTTTCACCTTTCTAACATTATAATAACACAAGTATTTCGACCAGACAACATGTCTTGCTAAATGAAGAAGAAGATATAACGTGTCGAAAGATGATACCTGGTAACAATGTAAAAAAAAAAATGTAGTCTGCATATCTGCAACTAAACCAACATAGTTTGTGCAATTTTTTCTAGAAATACTTTTGTCTATGACTGAACATCACTACACAAGATATCTTATTGAAACAAAAACGAGCTACCATAAGTAATGATGTTATTTTCTCAATTTGTACAGCCAGTAACTGTGGAATATTTTTTGCAAAAGTATGTGATAACAACAAAGAGCAACTTCATTGCTTTAGTGTTCAAACCTTCCATTTACAAGATGAGGTTCAGGATAAGAAGAAAAGATGAATCACTTGTTCATAAGAGAAATCACACTAACAAGCCAAATCAATCTGATAAATCATGTGGTGACTTGTTAAAGTTTAACCGGCATTATATGTGGGGTTGTACTTGAAAAAATGATTAGTTTTAAGTAAACAAGTAGATATGAATCCAAGAGTACAAAAAGGGGAAAACAGTTTCAGGTTTCCTTTCAGCAGTTTTCTCTATGACAATCACTTGTGGACACTGGTGAGACCCTTCCATTGTAGCCCACCTCTATATCTTGGAACAACACCTCAAATCATCAATCAGAAGTTAGATCCAAGTCAGTTCAGCCTCACTTTCAATTTAACTTGACTGAAAAGGATTGTCCTTAATTATTTTTTCCATTCCACATATTGCAGGGAACTTCAAACATATTAAACTTCTCCAGTAAATTACCAAAAACCAATAAAGAAGAGATCCTGGAACTGAAACAAGAAGTCCTATTCAACCAAGTATCACATCAGAATCAGTTACTTGATGAGAATAAAGAAAATAGAATCTCCTGCAAAACAACTAGCTGTAACGGAAAAGAAGAAATAGCAAAGACTATATCAAAAGTGATAACGCATAAGATTGATGAATGGCTCCAGGCACAACAAGGACGACCATCAATGGATAATCCTGTCAGAGCTGTGCGGAAAAATGGTATAGAAGAAAGCATTTCAACAACTGAAGCACCCCAAGCTATAGATCGATTTCTTGAAAAGACATTTAAGATTTGGTTGAGCTTGCAAAACAACTGGAATTCAGATAGAAAGCAAGATGATGAATATACAATTTTCAAAGTGCCAGAAAACACAAGGTCACATGACAAGAGAACCTATGAACCGACAATTGTACCAATAGGCCCATACCACCATGTCCACAAGAGGTTGTCCTTCAGAGAAATGGAAGCACTGAAACCAGAATGCATCAGGTATTTTCTATCTCTAGATCAACAGGAAAGAGATGAGGAAAACCTGAAGTTTGAATGTCTTTCCATACTCAAGAAACTAGAGAATAAGGCAAGGAGCTGCTATTCAGAAGATACAAGCCTGATGGAGAGTGAACACTTTAAAGAGGTACTATTTCGTGATAGCTGTTTCATCATTTATCTTTTACTGCACCAATTAGAGAAGATAGAGGACATGGAGCAGGTAAATGGAACTGTGAGACTTACCCAGAGCTCCCACAAGAAAAGGTGGCCACTGATTGGAGTGAAAAATCTAAATGATGTCAAGCTTGACTTGCTTAAGCTTGAGAACCAGATACCTTTCTTTGTTATCCAGGCACTATTTGAGTTTATCAAACCTTTCAATTTGCCATCCTCTTCCTTGGTTGATCTAACCCTGCAGCTTTTTGATGATTTCCATTTATTGAGAACAAAATGCATCACAAAGCCTCGAATCGAGGAAGTTTATCATGTGTTACATCTGATCCACATGTCTCTTGGTTCCCTTACCAACAACCAAATGTATAGCCCAGAACGATGGGATTTAGAATTGCCTTCTAGAATTGATGTTCCAACATGGATACCAAGTGCCAAGGAACTGCAAGAATCTGGTATCAAATTCAAGAAGAAAAAGGACCCGAGAAGCATCTTGGACATATCATTTCATGCAGGAATCATGGAATTGCCCACCTTACATATTCATAGTTACATGACGCCTCTTTTATGCAACCTTATAGCATTTGAACAATGTTCTCCTCTGGCAGAGGCATATATTTCCTCCTATGTGTCATTCATCAATTGTCTTATGCATAATGAGGAAGATTTAAGACTGCTACACCTGAAAGGTGTGATTATTAATGAGATGGCCGCTGACAAGAAGGTAGCTGAATACTTCAGAGGGATCTGCCCTCAATGTACAATTACTTCCAAACCTAGTTATCTGCACGACCTGTTTATCAAGGTAACTGAACATCATGCGCACAAAAAGAACAGATGGATTGCAGAAGCGAAAAGGAAATATTGTAGCAGCCCATGGGTGACCTTATCTGTGATTGCTGGCATTGTTCTACTCCTACTAACTTTCCTGCAGACCCTTTTCACTATCATACAGACTGTTAATGGCTTAAAAGCACACTGAGAGGTAATCTAATAGACATTTGTATGTGGCAATTTCTAGATATTGAGGTGACAGTGCTTTCTTCTGTTTGTTGCAGGATAGAAGCATCAGCCTAAGGAAATGAATGTATAGATGCTGGTGAATGATGATGCACAATAATAGTAGCTAATGCACAATCGTGCAAACAGCGAATTTAAACTCTGTATTAAACAAGTGGCATCGGATTCACTGTTCATGTATATAGTATTATTAATCAGCTATTTTTTGTGAAAGTCACTTAGTGTTACTCCCGGTATCTGAAGCAATTTGGTTGGTATAATTGTTATCCTACGAACATCCAGGGTGCGAGAATTCAAGGGCGCATCTGTCATCCTGGAATCCTTCATCTCGTACTCCAAAATTAAACTTTACATATTCTTCAACTAAAATGTCAAATTTTGTTAGGATCTGTCTCCAACATTCTTTTCCTTCCCGACCATAGAACTATCAAAAATTGCCGAAGGGAAAAGAAAACACAAGAAATCTCACAAACCACAGAGAGAACATAAGATCTTGCCATTGCAGTTGCATGTTTTCTGTGTTCCATGATCAAGCAAATGTAGTAACTTACCTTAGCAGAATCATACAGATATAAAATGCAGGATCTAAAACTATGGAATAGGGTCTTTCGTACTCTAGCGACAGAAACGAATCACTTCAAACTTGTTCAAAGACTGATGCTACCACATTTGATTCAAAAAGGAAAAAGAGTTAAGAAAAGGATTTCAGAATCTTACCAGGGCAGAGAACAAAAATGGCAGCTTTTTGGCAGACAAAGAATAAATTTTGTGATCTTAACCTTTCTAGTAGGTCGAATTACTCCACAAGCGCCACATTTCCAAGTGGATTTGAATTAAACAAGACGTACATCAGCAGAAAATGGGAGAAAAGAAGCTGATTTGAAGTAACTGATCCCCCAACAGAGGATGCCTGTTTGCAGGTGGGACTCGTAGATAAGCGCTCTCTCCAACGCCGTCAATCACGCCGGCGGCCACAAGGAATTGCCGCCCACATTGTGGTTTTACCAATAACATTAAATTCTTTGAATTCTCTTATAATAATAATAATAATAATAATAATAATAATAATAATAATAATAAGAGAAAAATTGCATATCAATTGAAGCTTTAAATCTCAATTGAACTGATATGTTGGTCAATAATGCCCTAATGACATTTACAGTGAAAAAATTGGATTCTTAGCTTAAATTTTTGTACATGCTGCATAGTATGGTTTAATATCATGAGGTTGCATAATGCTATGAGAGCAACATGCAGATTCGAGAAAAATGGGAAAGTTGGGAATGAGAGCAATGGGCACGATATGTCTATCACAATATATTTACAAGCATATGTTAATGAATGCCAACACACTAATAATTAAGCAGTCGGTCCTCTGAACTTTGTTGCTGAGTACATCATACAATAACTTATATAGTTCGATAACAAGAGGACAAGGGCAAATGAGATAAGGAAGAAAGATGTAGCAGCAGTAAAGAATCTGCAACCCATAATTTCTACAAGCTTGAAAGAGATGTATATAGCCTGAAAGAGAGAGATTCATCAACACAAAATTAGGAAAATATTTGGCATGGAGATGTATATAGCCTGAAAGAGAGAGATTCATCAACACAAGAGTGAATAATAAGTATGATTTTAATAACCAACCAAAGTTCAAAACTGAACTTTATGTTGATATTCAATTTGAACATATAGGACGAACAAAAGTTAGGTGAGCAAACTATACAAAATTAGGGATCCAAGGAACAAACACAACAAATTTCGAAATTATTATTATTAATTAAGTTGCAACGTGGTGATTAAACTAGAAAAAGATATGCTTCTGCAATTAGAATGCATATTAGATGGAAAACGTCATCGTAACGGTTAAAAGGATTAACTTATACTTGTACAATTAGAGGGAAAATATTACATGGTGATTAGATTATGCTTATGTAAATGAGAGATACTAATGTTCATTTCATGATCTAAAATAGAATATAGTATGGGAAAATACTGAACCAGAGAGGGTTATTTGGCTTACCAATTGAAGGTTGCGGCAGCATTGTTGGAAGAAATGCAAGGGGGAAGGAAGGCGGCGTCCTGCGAGTGCGAGATGGGGGCAGCAGTAGAAGATACCTATATCTTTTCCTGGGTGAGACAAAAGAACAAAAGCCGAAGATGAAATAAGAATCAAAACAATGAACAAATTGTTGGCGCGTGGAAAGAAAGTTTGAAGACTGTGATTATTCAAGTTTAGCTCAAAATTGATTATATTGGTGGTAGTATTTTGTATGATATGGGGAAAAATTTTTTGTAAGGTGAAATATTTTAAAGCGAAAAAATTTGACCGTGATCATATTGGAGTGTACAGTGTAGAATATTTTTATATTTAGTCACAGTGTAGACATATTTCTATGTTTAATCGCAGTACAGTAGACATACACTCCACTACGAATATGATCACTTGCTGTCATTGCATTCTAATATATCTCCCTTGTAATATTCGTGTCTTGATGTTCAAATTTATTCTTGCAATTTGCAAATGCAAATATTTACTCTACATAAAATGTATGATGTACGTTCCTATTAATCCAGTTTGTGCTTTATGAATGTTGTGCATCCACTATAATGGATGGAGTTCAAAGTATCATTTAATGGATGGCCACAGAGAATTCTGTTGCTTAAATTAATAAGCTCCTTTATGACAACAAAAAAATGATAAGCTCCTTTGCTACTTGGTAATAAATATTGTATCTATGGATATTTGCGTCCTAAGGCAAAATTTTATCCATTTATTATGAGGGTTGCTGCTAGTTGTTCTATCACATTCCCTTAAATATAAAATTTACAAAGGACATTGGGCCTAAAAGAATGAAGCAAAATCACCAGTAACTACTACAAGCCAACAGCTACTAGTTTGACTCTCAAAAGTGAGACCTTAGAAGACTCACAAGGTTTTACATTTACCGCCTAGTTCACCTTTAATCAGAAACCAATAGTTTTTTAGCATCAAGAAAACTTGCTAGAGAAAAGATGAGCGTAGTAGAAAAAACTTCAACAACGACCATCTTTATGGGTCTTATTGCATAAAAAAGATTGAAAAGCCTTTTTACTTCCTAGTACTGAAAAACACATGTTCTTTCCAAATAAAGTTTCAAGTAGAGGACAATGAACTAACCAGTAAGAATTTAACCCATCTGTTTCAATTTGACATATATTTGGTGGCTCAGATTATAGACCCATAGGTCAAACTCATCAACTAAACATGCATGAAAATTAGAAAAGCACTGCATGTTACAGCATATAACATATATAAAACAAATCGAAGCTTCTTATGATCTGCAGCCATATGAGATTGAAGCTCTGCTTCTTACCAATCGTAATCCAGTCATTGGGATCAGCATGTAACAAGTACTCGAACGAACAAAGCTAAATATGTTGCCATCCAAAAAGAGCAAGAGAAAGAATGTGTTTCCATCCAAAAAGCCGCTGCTGCTTGTTGCTCCACTCGCAAGCAGATGGAAAACATTGGGATAATCACACTCCATTCAGGGATCACCACTGAGAGGATCATTTCACATGCACTTCGTCAAGGTCGAAGATGACCACACACATGAACAGAATGCCGAGATTAAACCCACCCATTTTTTTTACTAACCGGCTCTTTCATGTCTCATCGCTAAATTTGATCTAGAAAAGATGGCCGTTTAGTGAGGCCATCTGTACAGGCCTCGCTAAACCTTTCCCCCATATATATAAAACACGTTAAGAGGATTTTTGCAGCTACAAAAGTCTTATGTCAAACAAACTAATGGATTAATATTTAATATGACCTCAACTGGAAAATTTCCAAACAAAGCTTTTTTTGAGATTTGCTACATGTACCTGAACTGAAATCTTCAATGCCATTTTGATCTTTTGCAATTAAGACTAATGCACATATGAGGTCTCACTTTTGCTTTATGGATTGTGTTCATGTTTTGCATCAATAATCATGACCATATTTAAACAAAAAACAACGTATTGGATGCATAGAATAACAATATTTCATTAGTTTATTACAAAATGATCTCAATTGCAGGAACTTAACTAGTTAATGGACTTCAGACATGTCCAAAACTGGCAATTCTCGGTCATTTTTAAGCCTAAACCCAAGAAGTAAAGAAAATATGGTGCTACTTCTCTCTCAAAAAAACTTAGTGCTACTTAGAAAAAGACCTCGTTACACCCTTTCATTTATTTTTCGTCCAGGCAAGGATATAATTCTGTGCTTTGAAACCTAATGCCAACACTGTGCCAAATGGACCTTTTGGTTCTCTCTCTCTCTCTCTCTCTCTCTCTCTCTCTCTCTCTCTCTAACATTAGGATTTCAAATGCCGATTGCTTCAGTGACCATTCATGTGATATAATGCAGAAAGTAGATAATTTCAGATAATTGTTTACCTAATTTAGACAGTTTCTATATGAACTTTTACAACTCTTCTCATAAAAAGGGTATCAACAAGCGATGATTTAGACTTGATAACTCATATAGATCCACTAGTACATTTGGAGCAATCACATGAAGTTGAATCAAGTTCACCAACTGTTGCTGTTCCCATTTGAGTGAGAGGAATAATTTCTTATAACTAAGCTAATGCTACATCAAGCACAATGTACTAGCAAAATAGATTGAAACCATTTGAATGTTCAGGACCTATTTCAAGATATGTGAACCCCAAATGGGGCCATGAACGACACTCGACCGAACAGAGCATAACAATGTATGCAGCAACAAGCATCCTTTCAAACGCAAGAAAACTACCTGGTGATTTAGCACAATTTGACCATTAATGACACAAGAAGCTGAGAATCAAGAACTAGAGCTCACTATATTATATTGTTTTACTATATATGCGAAAAAAAAGCTTGATATCCTACCACTGATGAAAAGCATGAAAGTGAGAAGGGGCTTTCACCTGATCACTAGGAAGTATTACAGACCAGCAATCCTCCAAGCAAGATCGCATCCCAGAGTAAAATCCTTGCACTTCAAGGACGATGCATCATGGATCTGGAATAGTTAAACCACCTTGTAACTCTTTGTCGAATGGTCGACACCAAAGCTAGGGCTGATATGACAAAAACGGGATCAACGCAAGCGCACAAGCTCTCCAGTGCAAGGATTGAGAATACTCTGAATTATAAACAAGTTAACTACAAAAAAACACACGAGTGGAAAAGTTTCTTATAACTAAGCTATTTCTAGATCGACCACTGCTAAAATATAATCCTAGTCATGTGAAAGATCGGCATATATTTATTAGTTGTCCAGCAACATTTCAAGATTATTAAGTAACAAAGAAAAAGGTAATGAATTTCATTTGACAGAACGACACAACAACGAATACAACAAGAATCGCTCCTTTGGATTTGAACATTTATGCCACGAGAAAGAACACTTGGAGTTCAACAATAACTCTCTATTGTGAAACAAAATGATTCCAGAGATTCAAACAATGACTCTCTACATCTCTATTGTTTTATTACTCAAGAAAGAACACTTAGAGATCAACAATAGCTCTCCATTGAGTAAAAGAAATTATCCCAGCAATTCAAAACAATAACTCTCTATATTTCGTTTGTCTAACTATATATGCAGATGAGCTCTTTGAAGATTTTCTTCCTGCTGGTGATGAAAATCTTCAAAGCCAGAAGGGGCTTTCACCTGAGATCACTAGGTACTATCAGAGACACAGGAAAAGAACCAACCAACATTGTAGCTCATGGCATTCAAAATAGTGCTTCTTTCTCCATATGTAGTTATGCTCACTTAGAATTCATACATCTCAAACAAAAGACAATGGACACTCTAAATTCTTTTCTCGCTCTCGAAGCTTTCACTGATAGCTTTCAGTTTTCATCAATGATAGGGCCAAGACCAACTGATATCATGCTTTCTGCATGGATAGCAAAACAGAAGAAACGATGATAATCATTATCAACTGCAACTGTTGTCAACCCTGGATTTCTTGCATCGTAAATGCACAAATCATGAAAACAGAACAAGATACGTTCACCAGATAGTATTATTGGCTCAGGGCAAAAGTGGTAATACTGCAGTTCATTGCATTCGAAAGAGTACTTCATGCTCCATGTGTTGTCATGCTCACTGAGAACCCATATCTCTCTATGGGAAGTGGCCGGAGACAGAAGGATCAAGTACAGATGCCCTTCGTAGTTGGCCAGAAAGAAATGACAATCTTCAAACTCTTGTGGATGTGGAATTTGGATAATACGAAATGTCTCATCCCTCAAATTGAAGGCAAGTAATTGCCACTTCACCATATCATTGTCAGAACTCGCCCAATATACAACTCCATCAACGGTAGCGCTCTCGCTTGGGTACATTACAAAACAGTCTGGAGGTTTGCCAACCATCCTCCAAGAACGATCGGATCCCAGAGTAAAAACCTCGCACTGCAAGGTAAATTCATCGCCAGCCTCGTATACATGAACCACCTTGTAACTGTTCGTCCAAGGATCGAAGCCAAAGCCAGGGCTGATCTTAGAAAGATGAGAGCGAGGCAAGTATATAATTTCTCTGGTGCAAGGATTGCAGACCAAAATGCTATATTGCGAGTAGATCATGATTAGACCGTCACAATGATGGGGATTCAGGCGGTACAAATGCTTGACAAGGAGCAGTCGATCGTTGCTGTTTTGGTGCTCTTCGTCATAGCTAATCAAGGTGTCGTAGTGGTTGCCGTCTCTATGAGCCAAGAATAGAATACGCGGGTGCTTCTTGGATCGCTGGAGGTGCGCGGCGACGAACTGAGGGTCGGAGATGAGTTGGAGCCACGGCTTGCTGACGGTCCTGAAGCGGAGGAGGGATTTCACTGGGAGGCGGGAGAGGATGTCGAAGACTACCTCCGGCGGAAGAAAGCTGCAGACGTTTCTTGGGAGTAAGGAGAACATATCTTGTTCGACAAAATGCTTAAGAGAACCCACCTGGCCATGGTTGCGTGCGCGGGACAGGGGCGGAGGAAGACGAGACGAGTAGAAGCTAAGAGATGCGAGCTCCAAGCTCCGGGTCGCCGGAGATGGAGACGCGGAGAATTCGCATGGGGCTGGTCACCGTCGGGATCTGTTGCACTCGTCTGTATATTTCCTGATCTTTCTAACTGATAAATATGGGAAATATTACTGTTCCCAGTCACCGTAGCGGCCCAATCTTCCGACAGTCCACGCGCCTTTTCACTTGATGTCGCCTCGTGGAATCCGTCCGCCAAATTATAAAAGCCGCCTTCTTATTTTCTCTCACTTCATTCTCACATCTCCGTTTCCTTGTGCAGGGTTTAGGGTTTGGGCGTGCTGCCGGCGGTGGAGCTCTTCTCCGATCAGTCCGTGACGAAGGATCGGCCGTCGAGGACTCTGGTCGACCAGGCGGCGTCTCGAGCTCCAAGGCGAAAAGCTTCGGTGACCTGGAAGAAGGATGCGGAAAGAAGGAAAGAAGGAAAGAAGAACAAGAAGGTGGAGAGAAGAATGCGAGAACTTCGAGCTCCTGCCGACTCCTCGCTCTGCTGGTTTTATTCCAAATTTCAGATAAGTCCTCCAATACAACTTCTCTCCTTTTTATATCGATTTGTTTTTCCTATTTTTCTTTTACATGACAAAATCATTTAAAAACTTTGGTTTCCGCCTTTGCCTTTTATTGATTTGGATTTCTGCTTCTTCTTCTTCGTTTTCTCATCCACGTGCTTTGGATTTGGTCTGGATTTCTGCTTCTTCTTCTTCGTTTTCTCCTCCACGTGCTTTGGATTTGGTCTGGACTTCTGTTTTCTCTTCTCCGTCTTCCGCTTCTTCTACTTCGTGTTCTTCTCCATGTGCTTTTGACGTCTCTTGTTGTGCTTATGATGCTTCTTTCTCTTCTAATCTCTCTCCTACTTCTCTGTTTTCCTGCTCTTTTCTCTGCTGTTGCTGTTGTTTCTG
>LTAE01011058.1:4336-15828 GCA_001647135.1 Pontederia paniculata
GGCGTCCACTGCTCCTCCTTGTGGATACTTCGGGCGTCCGCTCATTCCACACTGAGATCCTCGGACGTCCGCTCCCTCCTCTGTCAGTACTTTGGCCGTCCGCTCACTTCCCAATAAGATCCTCGGATGTTCGCCAAAGCTTCCTCTGACAGGTCTCGGACATTCGCTCATTTCCACTGGAACCTTCGGACGTCCATTCTCTTCTCTTGACATTCTCCGGATGTCTACTGACACCTCGCCAAATTTCTTGGACGTCCATTCCTTCTCCTGTCAGATATCCTGGTCGACCGCTGCTTTGTCTCTTCAGCCTTCGGACGACCTCTGACACATCATCGGTCGTCAGCCCATCCTGGGGTCGTCCGATCTCCAGCCTTCATCAGCTCTGACAAACTCCTGGGCACCCGCTTGGCTTCTCACCAAGACCCCAGACGACTTTTGTCTTCGCCTGATGTCCATCGGTCGTTCGCACTTCATCTACGGTTGACCAATCTCCTTTCTGTCATCTGCGTTGGTCATCCGCTGCTTCTACACTAGAGCCTTCGAACGTCCACTTCAGCCTTGACAATATTTTGGTCATCCATTGTCTCCACTCTGAGCCCTTTGGACGTCCATTGCCTTCAACCTCAGATCTTTGGACGTTCTCTGCTTAGCCAAGACCCTTCTTCGACTAAGTCTTCTCACTAGGCGTCCACTTCTCCTTGGACCACCCGTTCTCCATCCTTTTGTCATATGTGTGTTACCGTCGGTCGCCCATTATTATTCATCGGACGACCTCTCCTGTTAAGCCCTTTACTTCGGTCGCCCTCTCTGTATCTTTGGTCGACCACTCAGCCTTTGACTCCTCTTCTCAGACATTTGCCTTCAATATTGGTTGACCACTACATATACTTAGGACAACCTCTGCACACATAAAGTTCTTCTAATATGTCTTCTATGTGCATAGGTCATTCGCTCTTTAACTTCGGTCGACCTATCATGTTGTGAACCTGAGTATCCTGTGTTTCAGAAATCAGCTCAAACAAGTTTATTAGTCCAAACTAAGTTCCCTCACAAATTTGTGTTCATCAAAACAATTTGAGGATCCTTGATTCAACAGGTTTGAAAACCTAAAAAATCAAACTGGAAAGCATGGGAAGGTGTATCGTCAGTAGGTGCATCAAGAAGCTCATAAGATGGTCCCACCTCTAGTGGTCACACTGGTCGTGGGGAATGTCGAGATGAGGGCTCAATATGTTGCTCAGGAAGCTCAAAAAGTGGTGGAAAGAACAACTAGTTAGCCCTGTCAAACATTGTGAACCTTTGAATGTCACAACAAGAAATCATCTCTCGTCACTTCTTGAAGATGAAGCACTAACCCTCCTTGTCAATGACAAGGAGCTTCATATTCAGGATCGTGTTTTGGTCCAAAAATATGCTGCCCTTTATTAGTGTGGTCTCCTTCAAATTCAGCTTGAAATGCTATGCAATGGGGATGCTCAAACCTCCAATTGTGATCTTGACCTTCGTCTTTTTGCGTGTCACTAAAAGTTTCTAGTGACGAAGGCTCCAAGGTTGACTTCAATCCCCTCAACCATGGCATGCAACAAAAACAACTCTATCTCATTTGGTGACACGTTACTATCACCTCGCTCGCATATGATGTTGGAGAAAATCCTGTGAGCCAAGTGAAACACTGAGTTCTGAATATGGCTGCTCTTCGCATATCGGTAATGGATGATCCACTCTCCTGTGATAGCTATACAGAAAGGTCAGCCATCGAAGTCTCGCTGTACACGTTTGTCTCCACCATGTGGAAAATGATACATGTCATTGAATTTATTAAGTGAGAGAGAGAGAGAGCCTCTTATTATAGAGGTGAAACTCTATCTTGGTGGCCTTGTATTCGTCGTCCTGAAGCTGTTGTGGAATTCCCAAGTGGGCTGCTCATATGTGTACATTGTACAAGACTACGCTAGGAAGTGGCCCATCCCAATCCGACTGAAAAGATGTCGAATCTCGTTCAGCAGCCCATATCTCTCCATGGTCTCATCATGGGCGAATCTGGTGAGTATGTTCTCGAGGGAGGAAGACATTGTATTGCTTCTTTATCTCATTATGCTGATAACAGATAGATTTGGTAGTGGATTCTGATACACCTTTAGTCTATTTTCTTCCTCATCATTGGTGGTCATTGATGCATGCATTTTACAATATATTTTAGGGTTTGCATTAGGCATTATTCTAAGTCATTTTCACATTGATGCATCTATTTTCTAATTTTATTTGTTTATATTTGTCCAAGTCCGGAATCTACTCATGTTTAGTGTTATTTTGTAGAAAATCACATGGAAAGGTGGAAGAAGGATTGAAATCAACAGAATATTGCAAATGGACGTGTTTAGGTGGAAGAAATCAATACCTTGCAGACATCACGGGCTGTGACAAATAGTTACGGGCCGTGATGCGTGAGTAACAGGTCAACCGTGGATTGGGGCCGAAGGCAACATTCCAACTCTTCTGTTACGGGCCGTGATAGTTTGTCACGGGCCGTTATGAAAGCTATCATGACCACAATGATGATATCACGACCTAATGCTGAAGCGTTGCAACCTCAATCAGACTCGTCACGGGCCATAAAGGGTGATCTTACGGAGCGCAACTTCATATCACGGTGTCAACAGAAGCGGCAGCACACCGTCTGAATCCATTACGGGCCATTATGTTACATTACGGGTCATAAGTTGCAAGAATCCGAGATGCCGAACTGCCCAAAGCCAGGAAGTATGAGATTTGATTGATGATTTTGAAGATTAGATTCCTATCATATTTCTGAGGATTTGCACAAGTTTTATTCGACTTTCATCATCACCATTGATCGAAGAGCAGATTTGATCCAAGGGTTCACACGTAATGTTGATTCAACCCTAAGGAAGCCCTAGGTATAAGAGGGTTTTGTCTTCTTCCTGAAAAGGGGATCTAGGAGGCGTCAACATACACTTTGAAGCCAGGGAACAAGGATTATTCCCGAAGTGTTGCTGAACAAGTAAGAATTGATCATCCATGAAGGAAACGATTCAAAGTTGTTCACTTTCCAGAGAAGAGTATTCCATGTTCCATCTATTGTTGGGATGAACTATCTATTATAGTTTTCTGTAATTTATTTTAGGACGAATTTGTTTTATTACATTTTGGATGATTATATGTTTTTTCAGACTTGTTATCGAGATTAATATTTGCTTTTCAGATCATGTTTGCATGAGTTTAATTTCTATATTAATCATTAACTGTGTAGGGTGATTAATTCGTTTTGCAATACATGACATGTTATTTTGATTCGTTAATGACAGAATAAGGTGTGGTCTAAGAATAGTTGATTGATCTGTTAAGGAAAATCATACTTATGTATATTCCTAATCCATCTGAAAGAAAGTATTAAAAAATCTGCATGTGTAATTGTTTATGTGAGAACTATCAGTGCTTATATGTTCCATGTTTCATCCAGGCCTTAGTCATCAACCATTCTCATTGTAAATATTCTTTCTACCTTAGTTTTACTTTTCTGTTTCTGAAAATAAATCACCCATCTTATGTTTGTCTCCTATTAACCTCTAGGATTAGATAGTTACGTAGTTCCTCGTGGCTTTGACACTCTACTCTTTCACTTTATTACTTGTTTGACTAGTGCACTTGCTAGCATTTGAATTTGCCGTGTTCAGCATTTTTCGCATCAGTCATCAAGACCTTCTATTTCATGCTCGACACCATTGAAATGCATGAAAAGGGGAGGAGAAATCGTTAGTAGGGTTCGATCATGGGCGTGACAGAGGGATCACGATCATGATCAGTTGGTGTTGAGTGCCTCTTTCAGAAGTCACGGCCCATGATCTAGAAATCACAACCATGATCAAGTAGAGTGCCTTCGCACAGGTTACGCCCATGAAGTAGAGTGCACGGTCATGAATTTGCCTCTCAGCAAAAGAGTCACGACCCATGATATGAAAATCACGATCGTGGATAGTCGATGCAGAAGATTCATGACCCGTGAAGTGGGGAGTCATGACTGTGAATTCATTGTCTTCTTCGCCTTCAACAGTAGCGTCACAGCCTGTGATCTAGGAATCATGGTCGTGATTGCAAAAGTTGCAGGTGGTCGGTGATGGAGAAGATGGTTGTGGACGCGTTGTTGGTTCACAAATTTCATCGGGAGTTTGGGAAGTCATTTTGCGGGACATCGGCGAGGATGATGCACGTTGTCGCCGGGTTGAAAAGTGTCCAGAGAAGTCGATGAGGTCGAAGTGAAAGAATGCTAACGATGGAGAAGAAGAGTTGAAGAGGGAGAAAGAGATAGGAGGAGTTAGATGGTTCACGACTAGGTTTTATAGAAGTTACGAGCGTGACTTGTATGCGATGGAGTTAATGGTTGTGACGGTTCGGGAATGGTCGAAATGATTAAATGCAGGTAACGATTGATCAAATTCCATGTCACGTCCTGTGACTCAGATGTCACAGTCATGATGAGATGATTTCACGTGTATATCACGTGTCACTGGTGTGAATTTGGTCTCACGGGTGCTTGTCACAGGCTGTGACACAAATGTCACGATCGTGATCTTCAATTAATGCACGTGAAAGGGCGTTACGGGTGTGATAGAGGGATCATGGATTTGTGGGACATGACAGTGACTTAGGTGTCTCGCTCGTGATGGTAAAAAAATGTGCGTGAACTCCCCGTAATGACCGTGTGCGTGTAGTTTCACAGTCATGATAATATAATTACGACCCGTGATTGGTATTCAGAATTGAGTCACATGATAAGGGGGTGTCGCTCACGCTCGTGACGATTCATCGTGAGGTGATGAATACAATCGTGATCAATTGTGCTATGACTGTGATTTAATATTACAAAAAATTGGTGTAGACACGCTCGTGACTAGGCGTCACGACTGTAGAGTCATGGTCGTGACAAATTTTATCACGATCGTGATATCAGTGTTGTGACTAACAAAATTCATGTGCAAAGCACGTAACCGTGACAAGTTGTCATGGTCCGTGAATAGATCAGGACTCAAGTTATGTTTTCATGGGTGTGACCAGTTGTCACGACCCGTGCTTGTTTAGGTATGGTTCATACATCTCATGGTCATGACTAGTTGTAATGACCCGTGAAGTGTGTGCATGTGCGGACATAGGTGAGTCACGTCTGTGAAAAGGGTGTCATGACATATGTAGGGTTGTGAATCTTCGTGAGAGGTTCACGGCCATGACTCAAGTGTCATGGTCTCAAGAGATACGTTGATCACGAACATGACCAATTGTCACGCCCACGATGTGGTGTTAGAGGGTTTTCATCAATGAGATCACGATCATGACTCTGGTATCACAACCAGTGAATGACAGAGTCACACCTTTGACATAGGTATCACGACGAGAAGGTCTTTTGTAGGATGAGTCACGATCGTGACTAGTGTCAAGGTCATGATCGAATAGCATATTTTGATATTTTTGAGGAAAAAAAATATTTTCAGGTGGATGACTCTTTCAATATTTTCTACTCAACTTTTGGGCTCGACCATTCTTCAAGAGACTCTAAAACTAAAATAAACCTTCACAAGCTAAGATTTCATAGACGAAAACTCATATAAACCAAATTTCAGAAAATTGTTCAAGATGTCAGAAATTCACTCCAAAACTCATAGACCAGGATGTAGAAGAATACTAAAAACTCAGACACTATTACCATAATATAGATATGCTAAAGACTCCAGAAGATTATTCTCTAAGACTTCATGGAGCAGGAATCGGACACTAACGTTCCAACAATTACTACTTTGAGACTCATAGACCATAATTCAAAAGATATGGCAAACTGTAGAAACTAATACCATAAACCTGATGGACCAGAATTCGTACATGCAAAAGATTTTACAAACTAAGACTCTAAGATGTAGATTCTAAGAAAAAGTTTATATACAAAAGTGTTAAGTTATAGTTGTTAGCTTGACCTTACCTCAGCTTGATTATATTGATTGGTTGTTGGGCCCCCTCCTTTAGGTTCTTCTCAGTGTTGCTCTAGAAGGCTCCAGGTGCATGTCCTGCAATAATATTAGCCAGCTGACCTATTTGCACTTCAAGGTTGCAGATGGATGTACCGTGACTTGTAACATTGGCTTCCATTGTAGTCATGAATTTGGCCAACTTCTTTTCCATGTTACTCTTTTGCACAGTAGGTGGATGTTGAGAACTTTGTGGAGGAGGATTACATCCATTTTCGTGTCCCCATGCCAGGTTGGGATGATTCCTCCACCTAGGATTGTAGTTATTGCTGAATGTGTTGTTATTCCTAAAGAAGGGACCAGCCACAAAACTTGCATTCTCGAATTTGGTAGACTCATAATTGTTGCTCTTAGGACACTCATTGTAAGAGTGTCCTTCTCCACATAGATCACATTATTGAATGGTTCGAGTCATTAATAACTCGAACTTCTTATTGAGTGACTCTAGTTGAACCATTACTTCTTGATTTGCTGTAGCTTCAACATTATTCATAGCTCCAGTCCTGGTGTTCCTCGATCTCTTGGCTTGCCAGGAGTTGAGGGTCATATCTTCAATCATATGATATATTTCTTCAGGGATCTTTTTTCCCAAGACTAAACCTCATGCAGAGGAGTCCAGTTTGTCCTTATCCTCTTGAAATAACTCATTATAAAAATGTTCCAGAGTTTGCCACAATGGGGTTCTATTATGTGGAACCTTTACCAACACCTCTTTATATCTCTTCTAAGCTTCAATATGGTCTCATCATCGTCTTGCTTGAAAGCTCTCAATTCGTTCCTTATTTTAACAACTTTTTGGGGTAGGCAGAACTTGGCAATAAATTTTTTGACGAACTGCTTCCAAGTTGTAATGGCTCTAGTATGCAATGTACTCAACCATGTTGATGCTCTATCCCTTAATGAGAAGGGAAATAATCTCAACTTCACAGCGTCCTCAGAAGCATGGTTGCACTTGAAGGCGTTGAAATCCTGATGAAGTTGTACAAGTGGGTGTAAGGATTTTCATTCAATGCTCCCCCAAAGTTACATGCTTGGACCATCATCACAATTAATGGGTTAATCTCAAAATTATTTGCATTTATTGCGGGGAGAACCACAATAGATTCAACATTCTTGTACTTTGAGGAGACATAGTCCCTCATTGTTAGCTCAACAAGTGGTGCAATAACAACTCTTCCTTGTTTGTCAGCCATTTTATTTGTCTTCCTTAATTGTCGGGTTATTCTCTCTATTTCTGGATCAAACTATAATGTGTCTACCTAATTCAGGAATGAGTTGCTTGAGGATTGTTGTCCATAATGTAAGCCTCCTTGTGCTTGAGTTTCCTCTGAATATTCACAAGGATTATGTAGATTTGCAATTAAAAATAAAAATAAATACTCTTAGAATAGTTTAATGAAATCAGATGATATAGAAATTAAATCCCCGACAACAACGTCAGCAACTTGATGCGATAAATTTTACCTCGAAAAACAGTTACAAAAACTCTTGATGCGATGCTAATGTGGCAAAAAAGTTCTCTAACAAGTGCACTAGTCATTATCAAGTAATAGTTATGATGAGTTAAGTTATCGTTCTCACGAGGATTGAATTCTAACATAGTCTAATTTCATAAACTAACGAAATGGTTTGAGATAAAAATAAAGATAAAAAGATATGATCAATAAGTGTCAAAAAAATAGGATGATATCAAGTACTTGATCAAGATGAATAATTAAGGAAAATAAGGTTTTTTAATTAATCAAAATCAGTTTTATCAACTCTTATGAGGATAAGGGTTTCTACAGGTACCTCTACGTTGAGCCAACTATCCCAAACCTAAAGGATCAATTGTTCCTCTCCAAGATGACAATCTAACCTAGTAGGTGATTTGAGATGCATAGAGATTGATGCCATAAACTATGGATTATTCCTCTCCAAAATGATAATCTCACATACCTCATGCTATGATATTCCTCTCCAAGATGCTATTTGTGTGTGGTATGAGATGTCATGAATAGATTTCAAAGATCAATTCATAAAACTTAGAGAAAATCATGAATAAATTATTCTTATCCAGAATGCTAATGGATTATGATATCACAAGATTCATAAAAGCAGTAAGAATCACATGCACACGCATAAAAAATGAATAAATTGAAATTAATACGAAAATTAGGGTTCATCCAATTTTTCCTTTTTACAATAAAAAATCTCCAAAAATGTAAAATCTAATTAAATACATGGGAGTTCATCCTTGAAAATATAGGAGAAGAAGATATACCAAAGAATTTTTGGAAAAAATTACAATTCAGAAATTGAACACCTTCACGACGATCATCTATAAAATCAAGCAGCACTTCGTTCTCCTTAGTATAGGCTCTCCCAGTCTTGAAGCATCCCATCAATGAATGATTTGAGAGTTATTTATAGGGTAGAAGAGTCATTGGATTGATATGATTCGTCCAGAAGAAGATAGGGCTTGAGATGTAATTAGAACCGTCGAAAAATCACCTAAAATGACCTTAAAATCACGAGTATAAATAAAACCCATAATGTGTTATGGCCCGTGACAAAATTGTCATGGTCGTGATCGAACGATGATAATCGACACAAATGATGATCACTGACAAAATTGTCACGGCCATGACCAAACAATTATATGTTACACTTGTGATGTCACGGCCCGTGATTCAAACATCACGATCGCGACCAAATGGTTATTTTATCCTCTATATGCATCACGACCCATGAACTGCCCGTCACGGTCGTGACCAAATGATTGTATTTTGCCTTCATGTGTCATGGCCCATGAATTGACCGTCACGACCGTGGTTGAACACTTGTTTCTTGCATCAAGATGTCATGGCCCGTGACTTGGGAGTCACGACCATGACCAAAGTTGTATAGATCTCCTCATGTCAGAGCCCGTGACAAATCTTTCATGGTCGTGACTAAAGCTATGAAATCTCATTTGGTATCACGGTCTGTGACAATCATGTCACGACTGTGACCGATGCTCATTTTCTCAATTCTACATTATTTCCACTCCGATTTTAGCTTAGATTTTGATGGTGTTTCGCTGCCATGTTGCCAACTACCTTGAACACATAAAAATACTAGATATGTAGATTCTTACTCTAAAAAATAAAAAAGAAGTGAAATCAAGAGTAATATGATGCATATAACTACAAAATGCATGAAAAATTGCAATGAATATATAATGAAAAACATGACCAGTTTCGGACTCTTCAGCCCTCTTCGCCTCTCTAGTCAAAAATAGATTTAGTTAATCAAGATGAATCGATATTTCCAAACCCACTAGTCTCTTTCTTCCTCGTACCTAGCTTTGCTGCCTGGACCATCACCTTGATATGATGCACACTCGATAAGGTCTTACCATCCCCCTTCCATATCTATGTTCTGGGAACCTCGTACGATAGCTTGACTCCGGATCAGACACCAACTAAGAACTTCTACCGCAGCGGACCCACTGGCCAATGCCACTTTCTCAGGACAGGTTCTCTTTCATCTGTCTTTCCTAGGTGTGGATCTCCATCTACTAAAATTAACAACCGAAGGGCCAAGGAAAGAGGGACGAGAGAAGGAAAAAAGGAACACAATGGCGACAAGCCTGACGGAATAATGCCGAGTGTAGGTAGAAAAGTCGTGAACTTCTTTTCTCAGAGAAGAAGCGATGACAAGATTTAAGGAATAAGCGTCGGCTAACTCTGTGCCAACGGTCGTAGTAAGACAAAGGACGCAAGCGTTATCCGGAATGATTAGGCGTAAATCATTTGTAGGTGGCTTGCCAAGTCCCTAGTCAAATCCCAAGGCTCAACACTGGACATGCAGTGGAAACTACCAAGCTAGATATGTAGGGGCAGAGGGAATTTCTAGTGGAGCAATGAAATATGTAGAGATCGAAAAAAACACCAACGACGAAAGCATTCTGCTGGGCTAACACTGAGAGACGAAAGCTATGGGAGCAAATGAGATTAGATATCACGTAGTCCTAGTTGTAAAGAATGGATACTAGGCGCTATGCGTATCGACCCATACAATGCTATAACTAATGCGTTAAGTATCATGCTTGGGTCACAAGAATGAAACTCAAAGAAATTGATGGAGGCCCGCACAAGCGGTGGAGCATGTGGTTTAACTCGATGCAAATCGAAGAACTGACTTGACATGTCGTGAATCCTCTTGAAAGAGAGGGGTGCCTTTGGGAACTCGGACAATAGTGGTGCATGGCTGTTGTCAACTCGTGCCATAAGGTGTTGGGTTAAGTCCTGCAAGAGGGCAACCCTCATGTTTAGTTTCCACCATTGAGTGTGGAACCCTGAAACCCTAGAAGATTTATAAAATCTAGCCTAATAAAGTAGGAGGAAAAAGACAGGATTAAAGAAAGAGAATGAGACGGTGACGAAAAAGCTTATGAAAGGGAAACCATAGAGGAAATTATCCTCATACATTGGCTAAATACCTAGATAGATGATCCATAGCCTTTGCTAGTTAAAACTGTGAAAGAGGACCTTGGAATCGTAGGTGACCATAGCGAGCAAATACCTTCTCTGAATTCCACTTCCCAATCTTGATCTAAACAAAGACATTATAGGGGATTTCTGAGAGAACATGAGAACTAAGGTTCAAAATACGAATAACGAATGAGATTATGATCTACTTTGATTTTGAAGGAAAGTTAATAGAGCTGCGCTAGAAAACCTGGAAGGGGATGGGCTTGTCCAATTAAAACTAGAAGGGAATCAAGCCGGAGGCGGTGAGCTCGTCGGTCTCCATCTCGATGACCTCTTCGTCTTCCATAGCTCGCCGACAAGAAGAGGGAAGCAACAAAAATGGAAGAGGAGGTGGAATGCTCTAGGTTTTGGCTGACAAGGGCGTGATTTAGAAGGGGTTTGGGGCAAGGGCCATTTTGTACAAAAGACCGTTGTGGATCCATCCAATGATTGGGATTTACACATAGTCTTCTTACCAATTTTGGCCCAATGGCCCAAATGCTATGAGTGTTGAGTAGGTAGTGCATGACGATTAACAGGTACAATGGCTTCAAAATTTTGAGACTTTGAGTTCAAAGGAGTTAATCTAGTAAGTTTAGATTTCAAAGAAAAAAAATTAAAATTATATATTTCTAAATTAATTAATTTGTAAGCCCTGTAGGATCTGGAATGGCACCAAGAGGGGGGTGAATTGGTGTATAAAAATCTTTTGTTCTTCTTTACTTAATCTAAATGTGTTATGTGTAGCGGAAGCAAACAAGTATGAATATAAACACAAATAGAGAGAGAGAGAAGAGTAAGAATAACAAACACAAGAACAAACACAGTTTGTTATCGAGGTTCAGCCGAACTCCTGGCTTACGTCTCTGCTCCGATCTTCTCCACGAGATCTTTGGAGTTCACTAAATCCTTATTCAAGGGCGAAGGCTACCTACAAATCTCCTTTCTTGTACTGAGGATAAGG
>LTAE01011059.1:0-15828 GCA_001647135.1 Pontederia paniculata
TTAATTATAAAATTTAACAAATATTTATTCTTTATTTTATTTATAATAAAATATTAACTACTAAATAATTATAAGATTATAGTAATTAACTAATACTTACGATGAATAGTTACTATTTGTCGTCATTCTATTTTTTAATAATTTATTATCACTTAATAATTTAATTAAATACTTAATTGTTAATATTTATGAAATTATATTTATTTATTTTTCATCTATAATGTCACACTTTTATGAAAATTTATAAAATGCTAAAAGATTAATTATAATTAACTATATAATTATGAATATAAAATGATTTAATGAAGTAAGTTAAGAAAAGACAAAAAAATGAAAGAACAAATTGTTCTTGTTTAATGACAAAAAATGGGTGGTTTCACGAATTTTAGAGTGGTTTTAAAAAAGATAAGAATAAGTTTGTTTTAGAGCTGTTTGGATGCAAATGCAGAAACAAAAGAGTTATTCCTCTCTTATTCCTTTACCAAACAGGCCCTAAGGCCCCGTTTGGTACGGGGATTAGAATCATAAGAACAAGAGTGACTTGTTCTCGTAGCAAGAATAGGAGTGAGATATTCTTGTGATGTGTTTGGTTGATTATTTGTTGTTCTAATGAAAAAAAATTATACAGTGTTTGGTTGCAATGAGAACAAGAAAATAATAATTTTAATATTTATTTTATATTAATTTAAAAATAATTATGAATTTATTTAAATTATTCATTAAAAATAATAAATGATCATAATATAATTCTATTTATTGAGTTAAATAACTTTAAATAATGATAAAAATATTCGTGGTACAATAAATTTAATTATACATTGTAATATTTTTCTAATACTATATAATTATTCTTTATTTTTTAAATAAAATAAAAATAATAAATAATTAGGATATTATATTAATTAAATAATAGTATTTCTTAGTATTCTATTTTTAATAATATATTCATCACCCAATATAATATTTAAAGTGTTAATATTAAAATATTACTAATGTTATATTCTATTATCAATTATATATAACATTACAGTTTTTTGCAAAATTTAATAAATATTTCATGCAAGTTTAAATAATTTAGTAAAGTAAATTTAAAAAAAATAAAAAAACTTAGGAACAACCAAAATATTCCTGCTCATGGCAGGAACATTATGTTCTTGCATTAAGAACAATTATGAGCGGTTTCAAATTTTATGACATGATTTTATAAAAGAGTGAGAATCCATTGTTTTTGGGATGTTTGGCTAAAAAATAAGAACAAGGAGCCTTATTGTACCAAACGCCCCACTCCATGTTTCGGTTTGACTAAAATTTTAACTAGTTTGATTGACTAAAATCTTAACTACTTTGATCAAATAAAACTAAAAGACTACTATTATGAAAGATATAACTAATATTACAAAGCTATAGATCCCTAAGTCCATGTGCACGTAGTAACCTAAGCATTATTTTCATACACTATCAAGCCATCTATCATTGACCTGCACCTGCAAAAATCAAATGCAAAGGAGATAATTTTCCCATGAGTTATGAAGCTCACATGTATGATAAATAATATAATAACAATTGAAATGAACTTCAATATAATAACTAAAAAAACAATCATAATGACATTTGAGGACAATAACCATTCGATTCGATATTTCGATAAGATTCATAATATCAAAATGATATCATTAATCAGTTGTCAGTATTTTTACTCATTATCAAACTAGATGTAGCTTAATGAGATTCGATGTTTCAATATTATACTATGATCTAGTGTAATTCGATGATTCCATATGATTCGACGATTCAATGTATTTCATTAATTCAAAATGATTTGATATGATTCAATGTTTCAATAGGATTCATGTCTCAATATGGTACAATAACTTTCCTTTGTGAACATTGTTCAAATCAATGCTAAGTTTCTTTACAACTTCTTTAATAACTTTATTCATTATGAAGAGCTCTTTATTTTTATATGGTGCGTCATGCAAACAATAAAACATAATGCCAATGGTTATCAGGGGAGCAAGCCATGACAACAACTTTATTTAGGGAAGGATGAATCACATGCCTTCAATGAAGTCCTTATAGTGAACTTTAGCAATGAAACAATAGTGCATTAGGTATACGATGGCGACCCTCAATTTTCATCTTTTATCTTGTGACTTGTTGGGTTTCAATGAATCGTGGGTCTCAAGGGATTGGTATCATGGTTAACGATTGCTAGAAATACTGCGAGACTCAAATTGTATAAGAAAAATCACTTGTGTACTTTGAAAAAGTGATGTGACTATAGGACCTAGGTATGTCAATACAGTCTACCCATATAGGAGAATACAACCATATCGAAATAATACACACATAATGGAGTTCTATCCGACAAGATTTTAGTGTGCCCGTATTGTTGAATATGACCATATCGATGATGTTGATCAGATTTTGTTCTGATTGTATTGATAATTACGATCATATTGGATGGAGTTGCCTACACTATGATATGGCCGACAAAATTTTGGACGGCCCATATTGGAGAATATGACCGTATCCACGAGGAAGTCTACTAAAGGGTTTGTCTGATAAGATTTTTGGTTCGGTCGTTTCACTAATACGGTTGCATCGGTCATTTTGACCCTATTTCGGTTTGATCGTACTAACAAGTACGGCCTGTATCGGTTTGATGCAACCCTCGATGTGCTTCTAACCTAGTCCTAACATATGCAATAGAATGACAATATAATGTATGATTCAAACAAAAAAGAACCATGATGATGCACAACTACTATCACGTGTCAAGAAAGTGTATGAGAAAGGAAAAACTACAATTATATATAGTATTTGAGTGGATCAATAACATTCAGTTAAATGAAACTTGATATGGATACATTCGGAGTGGAAATTTCCAAAATCTAGCATGGTAGACTAGTAAAGATCATCAATGAAATAAATCTAATAGGCTTCAAAGGATTAACTATTAGATCCAAAAAAAATTTATATGTTTAATAGAAAATTTAGTCCATTGCTTTGAACCCGTCTAAGACACCTTGTGAGACGATGAAATTGGTGTTCTTGCTCTTAATCCTATTTGATCCTCAACCTCTTTCTTTCGTTTGGCCATACTCCGCATTTTGGTCACTTTCTACAATATCTTTCATTCAAAAGAGGAAGAAAGGAAGAACAAGGATAAAAATAGTGACTTACAAAAGATCTCTAGAAATGGGAGTGTGATGCGTTATTTTTGTCCCTACCAAAAACTTGACGCTTCTAGACAAATATTGCTAGCAAGTGCACTAGTCGATCAAGTAATAAAGTGTTAAGAGTAAGAGTTGTCGATCTTACGAGCAATTAGTTTAACTAACTAATCTAACTTTAGGACCAATAGGAGACCAAAGAGATTTCAGAGAATTAATAAAAAAATATAAAAATAGTTATTAATAGTAATAAGAGATGATGACTAGGATCTGGACAATACTAGATTCAATATAAGCATCCAGAACTTTGTACAACAAACGTATATAAGATGAAAATCAACTATTGAATTTTCAAATGGTTAGGGAAACTTAAATTATGAACTCCCCTAATGGGTAACTCAACTATCTTATATTAAACAGTCCAGAGAATACCCCTTAACAAATCTACCGTCAGGAAGTAAATACAAGACGCAGTAAGATGTCTTTCTAGACTATTAAATCACTCGTAACGGGTTGACCTAACAGACCACAAACGACAACGTCCTTAATGGATCATAATCACAAGACATGAATTTCAAATAGATTGAGCACACTACACAGTTAATGATCAATAAATGAAATCTATAAATTTAGGCAATCATGTCTATGAAGAAACAATTCAACTAAAAATCTCGAACGCTATACAAGTTTGTAGTAGCAATACTATCAAATAATAATTACTAATACCACAAATACTCAAGTAAGTTGTCTTAATTACAGCAAATGGTTCGTCTCAATAAAAGTACACAAAAAATTACTCTTTCAGATGACGAAAGAGGCGATGCACAATCTTCTTAACGAGTGTATTGGTCCCAACTCCTCTCCAGCAGGCCTTCAGAATAATTCTTTGTTCTTGATGTTTTTTCTCTAGTTGACGGCTCTAGCATCTCCGCTTCTCAAGTTGTAGACGAAGTTGTTTTATTCCCCCTCTCAGATTAGGATTTTCTAGGGTTAGATCATAGTTGCATGTGAACCTTTTGATCAAATCTGCTTCCCGATCAATGGTGATGATAGTAATACCCTAAACACTCATTCAAATCCTCAAAAGTATGATAAAATCCAATCTTTAGAGTCTCAAATCAAATATATATTTTACTAGCCGTCAAATCACATAAAAATCTCGAATGCATAATTTTTTCTCAATCGATCATGGCCCGTGATAGGATTTCATGACCTGTAAGTATTTTTCAGGATCTCTCAAGTCATCACGACCCATAATGGGATATCACGACCCGTAACTCAGGGGGCATTAATTGGATTTGCACCTCGATCTCTTCTTCTCTCGTGGTCCATTATTTCCTTCACGACCCGTAATGAGAAACCTCTAATCGACCACTGTTGTAAAGGTTGTGAACATGGTAACGCTCTATGACATATTACTTCACGACCCATAATATGGTGTTACGACCCATGAAGTATCTGATGGTTTGAATAGTTGTCGCTGTAAGGATCGTAATATGAGCATCGTGGTTGTGATCTTTGCCCTTACAGTTCGTAAGGGATCATCATGGCCCGTAATGTCCTGATATGCAATGTTGTGGCTCGCTAGAGTGGCCGTGACTTTACATAATGGCTCGTTAGGGACTTCCAGCAACATATTTCCCTTCATCACGGCCCATAATGGGATGTCACAGCGCGTGATGACTCCTGACACACTGATCTTCCTTCGGGAGTACGTTCTTTTGCGATATCAGGTCCATTTCAGCCTCTTCTTAGCTTCACCAAATGATTTCCTACAAAATAACATCAAATTGGGGTAGATTTTGGAGTTGAAACAATATGAACAATTAAAGATAAAATAAGATGCACGCTATGAGAAAATGACTCAAAATACAATGCAGGCCCTAAAACATGATATAAAATGCATGCATCAGAGTGAAAGGGAGAAAGGGTGGAGAGAGGAGTTTTATGAGATACAGAGATAGGTATTAATAGAGGAATAATGGTCATAATGTAATTAATGGCTATTACTTCCCCTTGGTAGTAACTTTCAATTTTTTTTCTAGGCATTACATTATAACCCCTTAAAAGAAAATTCACAACTCGAATTTTGCATGAGTTAGGGATTTATCGAACAAGTGTGGGAACTCTTTGCGTATTTCGAACTCTAGTTCTCATGTAGCTTTGTTGCCATTGTGAATTTTTCAAGCCACTTTTACTAATGGTACTTTCTTATTGTTCTGTTTCTAAATTGTGTGCTCTGATATCTGTCTTGTACTCTACATAAGTTAAGCCATTGTTCAAGTTTGGCTCCTCAATTCCAATAATATTGGCATCATCATGTCAATACTTCTTGAACATAGAGACATGAAATACATTGTGCACTCAACCATACGAAAAAGCAGTGCTAATATACAAGTTCCTTCACCAACCAACTCTAGGATCTCAAATGGTCCCACATATCGAGGATTGAGCTTTCCCTTCTGACTTAAACTTATGACTCCTTTCGTAGGAGAGACTTTTAACAACACTTGATCTCTTGCTTTAAAAATTTGTTCTCTTATGCCTTTATCCGCATAACTCTTCTATCTAGTTTGAGCAACATTCGTCCTTCTTTTGATTATTTCATATTTTTCTGTGTATTCTTCTACTTGTTTTATGAGTCACTCACTCATGGCTTTCCTCTCTCCTATTTCACTCCAATGAACGGCAAGGTCATCCATACAACGCCTCAAAAAGTGCCATATAGTTACTCGAATGGTAGTTGTTATTTTAAATGAACTCGACCAATGGCAAGTGATCATCCCAACTACCATGTCAATCCAATGTGCATGCTCTCAGCATGCCTTCTAAGGTATGGACGGTCCTCTCCGACTGATCATTGTTTGGGGTCGAGGTTGTACTATATGTAACATCCTCACATGTCAAGATATTGTTCGCTTTGGGCCTCGGCCCGCACGATTTTAAAATGTGTCTTGACTGGTCCAAGGCATGTTCTCATATATACCCAGCATCTCTCTTGTGACTTACCCATGTGGGACTAATCAAAGACATGTCTCTTGTATCCTTCTCCTTCCCCCTTTATGGGACTCAACATCCTCGTTGAGTAATCTTCCACCATGACACATAGGCCCACGTGGAGCGACTCTGATACCACATGTAACATCCTTACCAGTTAACATATTGTCTTCTTTGGGCATTGGCCCGCATGATTTGAAAACACGTCTTGACTAGCCCAAGGCATGTTCCCATATATATTCAGCATATCTCCTATGACTTGCACATGTGGGACTAATCAAAGGCATGCCTCTTACATCATGTAACATCTTTTCCCAGTCAAGACGCATTTTAAAATCGTGCAAGCCAAGGCCAAAAGCGAACAATATCTTGATGGACCAAGATGTTACATTATAGTTCAATCTAGTACCGAATGCCTTTTGGATACTTATGCGGGCCAATTTATTTATATTTTTCATAGCATATTTAGTCTATTTTTAATATTTTCATAGTCATGTGCATCATTTTCTCTATCATTTCACTTTATTTTACTTTTCATAGTCAGAGTTTGCATAATGTTGTATGTTTTCGTGTCCAGGGCACTTGGTAGCATGACAGATGAAGGCTACAACAATTTGGAGTGAAATCGAAGATAATTCAATAAAAAATTGGAAAGTCACGTCAGTGACAAGGGTCTCATGCCCTGAGCGCAAGCAAGCGATACAGATGGATCTTCACAGGCCGTGAAAATAAATTTCATAGTCATGAATATAGACGATGGAGTCGTGATATGCATAAATCACAGCAGTGTTGAGCATGTCACATATCGTGAAAGAAATTTCACTATCGTGAGCGTGTCCAATTTGAAGAACAAGATATCCATCACGGGTCGTGAATGCATGATCACGATCGTGAGCAAATTGATGATGAAAATGAGTACAATCAATCACCACCATGACACCTGAGTCATGGGCCATCAAGAATATAAAGACATAAAATCACCTTTCAGTCACGACCGTGAATCCAATTTCATGGGTCTAGATGTTGTGCTGCTATTAAAGATTATATACAGTCACGACCATGACAATTCTATCAGGGTCGTGAAACTTTTCGAGATTAAATTAAAATTATGCTTTTGAAGCAGTTGAACATTATCTTTTGGAGATTCCAACTTTGAATTAAGTTATATCTTTTGAAAATCAAAGTCTATCATGAGAGGACTTCTTATACATGTTGGAAATTTATAAATAAACCTTCAATGCCTCAAGATGGGGTATGCTTTAATCATGGGAGTACCTACACATGGAGAAGAAGATGGAGTGCTGCTGTGAATTTCTAAAGGGCGATCGTCAATGTGTTGATTTTTTGTATTTTTCTAGTTATATACTACTGTCTCTTTTATTTTGAAGGATGAACTCCTTTGTATATTAGTTTTATTTTCATGGATAATTTTATTGTAAGGGAAACATGTGGAACCCTTTGTATTAATGAATTTTAGTTTGTCAATTTTCTTATGTGTATTAATGCTATGTGCAATGTGATGCGTGCTAATTACGCAGATAAAATCGCTAGCAAGTGCACTAGTCGTATCAAGTAATAGTTCAACAGTGAGTTGAGTATCGATCCTACGAGGAATTTGTTCTATCCTAATTTAATTCACTAAACTAATGATAGGGATACATTGAGTTTGATAAGATGTGTTAACAAGAAATTAAAATAAAAGTAAATGATAATGATATGATTAATAACGCATCAAAATATGATGTCAACAAGCACTGGATTAGGATGAATAATTGAAAGAAAAATAGGTTTAATTAATCAAAATCCATTTCTATCAATTCTTAAGAGGATTAGGTTTCACCTAATATTTGATATCCTCTCTAGGTGTACCAACTATCCTAAATCTAGTAGACTCTATTGTTCTTCTTCAATATGTCAATCTAGTCTATTAGGATTTTGAGATGCACTAAAATGTAAGCCCTAGACTATGGATCGTTCCTCTCCATAATGTCAATCTCACATACCTCACACCTAGCATTTCTTTCCAAGATGCTACTAAATGTGGTATGTAATGTTTTTGACTAAAATTATTTCAGATATCAATTTCAGAAATCAAAGAAAGTTATGAATATGACATTCCTCTCCAGGATTCTAACATGGATTCACAATATCTAAGAATTTGTCAAAAGTGTTAAACATCGCAAGGCATACAGATGAGGGATTGGATAAAACTGAGATTTAAATAAAAAAACTAGGGTTTTCTAGGTTTTCCTTCTTGACAATGAAAATCTCCAAAAAAACCTAATTATATACATGGGAGTTCATCCTTTTGTATAAATAGGAGTAGACAATCAAACAACAAAATAATATTACAGAATATTACACCTTCAATGACAATCGCCTTGAAAATTTTGCAGCACTTCGTCTTCTCCTTTTGTCGGCTCTCCAAGGCTTGAAGCATCCCCTCAATGAAGGTTTTGATGGTTATTTTAGGTTGGAAGAGTTGTAGGCTTGATGAAATTCATCAAAGGGAAGATCAGGCTTGGGAACAAATCATGACCGTCGAAGAAGAACTCAAAACGACCTCAAAATCACGAATATCCATTTTTCCCGTAGATTGTCACAGTCCGTGACAAAAGTATCATGGCCGTGACTAAATGACAATTATGGGTGTGGGTCGTGTCACGACCCATGACAATTTAATCATGATCGTGATCGAATGGTAGTCATCAACCTCCAAACACATCATGGCCCGTGATTTGAGAATCACGATCATAAACCTAACTGAGGCTTGTTCATTGAATATTGCTTTATTTAAACTCCGAAATTGAGCCTATATTTTGATGGCCTTTCTCCACCATTTTGCCAACTACCCTAGACACATAAAAATACCCGTTATGTAGACTCTAACTCTAAAAAATAAAAAAAGAAGTAAAATAGAGACTAAATTGATGCATATGATAATAAAAATGTATGAAAAATGCAATTAATATGATATGGAAAACATGAATAATTTGCTACGCTTTAAACTACCCCAAGCTTAAACTTTTGCTTGTCTTCAAAAAAAAATTCAGAGCAAATGCTTAAGACAATTCCATCAGAACATTGACCATGTTGACCAATACTTTCATTGCACCCTCTCTCCTACTCTTCAGTAGGAATGCACCTTTACCTATCTTCCTGCTTCAAAGAGTTCTGACTTATAAATAATTTAAACATAGTCCCCTACAGTTGACAGAGTCTAACAATGTACAACATTAATGTTGAAGGCACAAGTATCTTGGAGCTTATACTATTAAACAATTAATAAACAAATTATATTCTCTCATTTTTCGAAGTTCTCTCTTCCAATCAGGTTTGCACAAGTAAGTCCATGTAGCATGCTTTATGTGGATTCCATATCAAATAGCCTTAGGTCACTAGGATTAAAAAGTCCCCTACGGGTCTACTCACCCTAACATTCCCAAGTTCTAAATGAAAGATTCAACTAGGACATTGATTCAACACTTAGGCGCTTCTCCAATGTGCACAAGGTGGTCCATGTAAGAGACTTTCCACTGATGACTTCCATACCAGATGGTCTTAGGGCAACAAGTGTTAAGGCACTCCTCAAGCTTACTTGCCCGGGCTCACCCAAGTTCGGGTAAGGGCTAAATCAACTCCTTTGCTCACACTTTTCTAAATTTTTTCCAACTTTTTCACACTCAATTTCTTTCAATTTTTCCAATTTTTTCATAATTTTTTTTGATAAGCTTCAAATATACTTAAACATTCAATAAAAAGATCGTAAATATATACACGCAAGTACAATAAAGCTGAACGGAACTTGTGGTCTAAAAAATCATCATTCTATTCCACAAAGTTCAAGATTCCAATGCATACATGTGATTTGCATTCAAGAATAGGGCACTCGAATTTTATAGATCATACAAGTGAGATCTATAATATATACCTTAATTAAAGTAAGAAGTTAAGCAAGGGTTAGTGGATGAACACAATTTTTATGGATTTTTCAAGTTTTTTTATCCTAAAATCGATGCATTTACTGCAAATGACTCACAAACTAACTCTAAAATAAAATGCAACGACATACTTAAACAAAATAAACTAAACCAAAATGCATGAAATGCAAACTCCCCCAAGTTTAGACTTGACACTATCCTCAGTGATGAAGCCCTCTCCGAAGGAGATGATATAAAATGCAAAGAAAAAGAAAAAAGGTACAACTAGACTAGTCCATGGACAGTGGTGGTGGTGGTGGCAGTGGAGTCGGAGAGAAGAAGCCTCCAAATGTGCTCTGGCTGGTGTGGTAGTCGTGCAACTGCTGAATCATATCCTCCATGCTCACGAGATCGCATCTCCATAATCATGTGAGCCTGGCTCTCAAAATAAATATTTTTTCCAATGATCTTTATTTACAAAGCTACTAGTTTATAGTCTTTAGCCTTGACTTGCCTCTAGCTGGATTCATGGTTATGATAGATCCAACATGAGGGCTTGTGCCTGAAAATCTTCTCCTGCATAATATTTGACTTTATGACCATTGACCATGAAGAATTATTTTCCATCCGAAGTCAGAAGTTCAACAACCCATTAGGATGTACAGTCTTTGATCACATAGGGTCCACTCCATCTAGACTTAAGTTTTCTAGGAAATAGTCTTAGCCTACTGTTGTATAGGAAGACTTGTTGATCGGGTAGAAATTCAATCTGTTTGATATGTCGGTCATGCCAGATCTTAAGTTTTTCTTTATACAACATGTTATTGTCATAAGCCTGAGTTCTGAATTCATCTAATTCATTCAGCTTTAATAGTCTTCCCCCAACCTTCTTAAGGTCACAATTCAAAGTTGCTCAGTAGGCTTTGTGCTCTAGTTCAACAGGTAAATCACAAGATTTAGCAAACACAATCCTATAAGTTGACATGCCTATGGGTGTTTTAAAAGATGTTCTATATTCCCATAGAGCATCATCTAGCTTGAGTGACCAATCTTTCCTAGAGGAATAGTTTTCATCAGGATCCTCTTCAATTCCCTTTTTGAAAGTTCAACTTGCCCACAGGATTGGGCATGATAGAATGTGCTCAATCTATGAGTAACCACGAATTTATTCAATAGTTTATCAAACAATTTATTTGCAAAATGAGCCCATTATCACTGATAATAGCCCTAGGAACTCCAAAATTAGTGAAAATATGCTTTTCAAAAATGTTGTGATTGTCTTTGTATCATTGATGGGAGTAGCAATAGCCTCAACCCACTTAGATACATAGTTAACAACCACCAAGATATATTGATTTTTTAAAGACTTTGCAAAATGGCCCATAAAATAAATTTCCCAAACATCAAAATCTCATTGAACATGATATTATTGAGAGGCATTTCATTTTTGCTGGAAATATTACCTGACTTTTGGCACTGGTCACATAATTTGCAATACTTTTGAGCATCCTTGAAAAGTGTCGGACAGTTAAATCCACACTCCATCACCTTCGCCGATGTCCTATTTGGTCCAAATGGTCCTCCACCTGATTGATCATTGCAGTGTCTCAAAATCTTGTTAAACTCCTCCTTAAGCACACATCTGCGAACAACCTAGTATACACAAACATGAAACAAAAAGAGGTCTTCCCAATTTCAAATTAGAGAAGATTTGAACTTTTCCCAGATGTCTTCAGGCTCCTTAGGTGCTTGCTCCAACCTGGAAAGATGATCTGCCATCAGGTTTTCAGAACCCTTCTTGGTCTTGATTTCTACAACAAACTCCTGTAGGAGCAAGATCCATCTCAGCAATCTTGGCTTGGCATATTTTTTGGTCATTAGGTGACAAAAAATAGCATGGTCTGTGTAGACCGTATCTTTTAAGCAGATGAGATAAAACCTTAACTTGTCAAAGGCATATATTACTACTAGGAATTCCTTCTCAGTTGTGGCATAGTTCATCTGAGTCTGACTCGCATAATAAATCACATGAAATAACTTATTGTAGCGTTGTCCTAGAACAACCCCAATAGCCTCGTCACTAGCATCGCATATGAGTTCAAAGGATAAACTCTAGTCAGGTTCCACCACCACGGGTGCAAAACTCAACTTGTCCTTAAGGCTTAGGAAATCCTCTAGACAATCAGCATCGAAATCGATCCACATCCTTTGAGAATAGATTTGTCAATGGCTTGGGTATTATTGAAAAGTCCTTTATGAATTGTCTATAGAAGCCGGCATGCCCCAGAAAATTCTTAATCCCCCTGAAAGTAGTAGGTGGGGGTAAGTTGGTGATGACATCGATCTTGGCCTTGTCGACCTCTATGCCTTTCTCAGAGATCTTGTGGCCAAGTACTATGCTCTCCTTCACCATGAAGTGGCATTTCTCCTAATTCAGCAATAAATTGATTTCCTTCACCATGAAGTGGTGTTTCTCCCAATCCAGCAATAAATTGGTTTTGCACATCTTCTGAGATATGCTTCCAGGTTTTCTAAAAAAAGCCAAAAGAATCTCCAAATAAAGTAAAGTCATCCATAAATACTTCTAGGATTGACTCATTCATGTTAGAGAATATAGCCATCATACAACACTGAAATGTTATAGGTGCGTTGCATAGGCCAAATGGCATTCTTCTGTAGGCGAATGTCCCATATGGGTAGGTGAAGGTAATTTTGTCTTTATCTTCGAGAGCCACAACGATCTGGTTGTAATCTGAATAGCCATCTAGGAAATATTAGTAGTTGTGCCATAATATTCACTTCAATATTTGATCAATGAAGGTTAGGGGAAAGTGATCCTTGCGGGTTGCCTTATTTAATTTTCTGTATTCAATGCAAACCCTCCATTCCGTCACTATCCTCTGGTGGATTAACTCGTTATTGGCATTTTTTATCACAGTCCTACCCCCCTTCTTAGATACCCACACGCACATGGTTATTCAGGCTTTGTCAGAAATATGATAAATTATAGCTACATCTAGCAAGTTGAGAACTTCCTTTTTCACCATTTCCTTCAATGTCGGATTCAGCCTTCTTCAGAATTGAGCAGTGGGCTTGCTATCATCTTACATCGATATCTTATGCATACAAATTGAGGGAGAAATTCCTTTAATATCTGAAATTGACCAAGCAATTGCTTGCTTGTGTATTAGGTGAGAAGAAACAATAACAAGATATGATTTATTTTCAAGAAAGGAATATTTGAGATGAGGTGGTAGATCTTTCAGCTCTAATGTTGGAACATCTTTGCTTTCTTCTCCTGGCTGAGACTCTTCTTTTACTTCTTCATTCGAATCCACTTTAGATTTTTTGGAATCAGGCTCTTTCACAACATCAGCTATGATTTCGTCCAACACGTCTGAGTAGTCATCTTCAAAGACATCAATAACAAAACATGGGGAAAGCTTTGTAGGTTATTTCAGAGAACGAGCCATAGAAGCTTAAGTCTTCATTATTGACCCTAGGAGTCAATTTGCTCTGTTGTACATCAATCATAATATTTCATGTGGCCAGAAAGAATCTGCCCAGGATAATTGGAGCATCTTAACCACCCTTCGTATCCATAGCTATGAAATCAACTAGGAATACAAACTTGTCCACTTTAATCAGAACATCTTCAACAATTCCCGTGGACTTGTTTATAGACTGGTCTGCGAACTGCAGCAGTACCCTTGATTCCTTAAGATCTCCATATCCCAACTTTAGAAATATCGAATAGGGCATGAGATTAATACTTACTCCCAAGTCACAAAGAGCCTTAGAATAGTGGAAATCCCCTATGGTGCATGGGATAGTGAAGCTCACAAGGTCCATTTTCTGAGGTGGGTCGCTTTTTCCATACTGCAAAATATTTAGGTGTCAACTTCACTATGCTCGCTTCTTTAATCTTCCTTTTGTTGGAAAACACTTCTTTCATGAATTTAGCATAGCTTGACATTTGTCTCAGGGGTTCATAAAAGGGAATGTTTATTTGTAACTGCTTAAATATTTATAGGAACTTGGAAAATTGCTTATCCAATTGCTCTTTTTAGTATTTTTGGGGGTAAGGCAAAGACCTACTTTTTTCTATTTGTATTTCAGTAGTTTTCTTTTCTTTATCTTTCTGAACCTCCAGGGGAGTGGTATCAGCTGCCTCCTCAGCCTCCTGTTGAACTTCAGGTTCTATAGATGGATCTTCAGGAAACTTTGGATCGTCAAGCTGTTTTCCATTCCTTGTAGAGATTGTCTTAGCCTCACCTTTAGGGTTCTTCTTTGTATTACTTAGCAAAGATCTTGGGGCTGTTCCTGAAACAAAATTAATTATTTGACTAATTTGCACCTCCAGATTGCAAATTAAGGCATCTTGATTTGCCACTTTGGTCTCCAAAGTATTCATAATTTTAGTCAATAGGTTCTCCATGTTGTTCTTTGGATCAGCTGGTGGTTGTTGAGGAGTCTGTGGATGAGAGTTGAATCTGTTTCCTTGCCCCCATGTCAGATTAGGATGATTCCTCCATTCAGGATTATAATTATTGCTAAAGGGGTTGTTGTTCCTGGGGAATGAGCCAGTCATGAAACTTGCATTCTCGAACTTGGTAGCATCATCGGTATTATTTTGGGGCATTCGTTGTAGGAATGTCTCTCTCCACATAACTCACATTGTTGAAGACTTTGGGTCATTAGTAACTCAAATTTCTTGTTGAGTGACTCTAGTTGAGCCACCACTTCCGAATTTGCAGAAGATTCAACATTATTAACGACTTCGGTCCTGGCGCCCCTTGATCTCTTTGTTTGCCAGGAGTTTAGGGCTACATCCTCAATTATCACATAAATCTCTTGAGGGATCTTTTTACCCAAGATTGAACCTCCAACAGATGAATCCAACTTGTACTTGTCTTCTTGGAATAGCCCACTGTAAAAGTCCTCCAAATTCTGCCACAATGACGTCCTGTTATCTAGAACCTTTGCCAACACCTCTTAATATATTTCCCATGCTTCATACAGGGTCTCATGATCATCATCCTATTTGAAGGCTCTTAAAATGTTTCTCATCTTGGCAGCTTTATGAGGTGGTGCTCCGAGATGGTGATGGCTCCAGTAGGTAGGATGCTCAACCATGTTGACGCTCTATCCCTTAAGGAGAAGGGGAACAAGCTCAACTTAACTACGTCTACAGAAGCAAGGTTGCACTTGAAGGTGTTGCAGATCCTGATGAAGTTATCAAAGTGGGTGTAAGGGTTTTAATTCAGTACTCGCCCAAACTGGTTAGCTTGGACCATCCTCATAATAGATGGGTTGATCTTAAAATTGTTTGTAGTAATCGCTGGGAAGACTACACTGAACTCAACATTCTTGTACTTAGAGGACACATGTTTCCTCATGGTCAATTCAGCTAGTGGTACAATAGCTCTTCCTTGTTCTTCAACTATCTTGGTTATTCTTCTTAATCGTTGGGTTGTTCTCTCAGTCTCTGGATCAGATTGTAACTCGGCTCCTGACTGTGCGACTCGGGAATCGGGTTGCTCTAAGATTGCTTTCCAGAATGTACGCCTCCTTGTGCTTGAGAATTGCCTAAAGATTCACAAGGGTTTATGTAGATTTATAACAAGAAAAATAAATAATCTCAAAATAGTTTATTGAAATCAAAATAAGATAAAAATAAGTTCCCCAGCAAGAGCGCCAAAAACTTGATGTGTGCTAATTATGCAGATAAAATC
>LTAE01011060.1:0-15828 GCA_001647135.1 Pontederia paniculata
ATATGTATATATATTATATATATATATTATATATATATAAAAATATACATGGGGACATTGTTTGTGCATCGCTATAAAATATAGTAATTTATTGTGGTCGTTGGATCAAGTTGAATAGTTGGATCTCTATATAGTAAATTGTTCCTTCATTTCCTATAACAATAAGTAGCAGCGAGAGACAAGTTCTTATCGTGCATTTGTTAGCAATTCTTTCCTCTTCGAGCGTAGAGCGGCAAGGCTTTCGTGGATCTGCTCTCTTCGAAAAGAACTTGGGCCCATGATTTTATAGATGTCATTATTATTAGCTTTTTACACAGGAATTTTGACAAAAATATCATTTTTTTTCCTTATATAACTCTTTTTCCTCCTAATCATTAAGATTACCAAGTTCAATTATTTGGGTGCTAAAATATTCCTTTTTTCTTCTCTATTTTTGTTGATTTCAGTTGTCTTATATAGTACGGGGATTTCTGATAGATCGCAGGGAAATAAAATGTGTTCCTTTTTTTCTTTTCCATGATGTGCTCCATAGTGTTCTTTACGATCCAACCACCTATTTGTGAATATGTCGTGTTTAATGCTTGACATTGATTCCTAAACACGATGGAATCTTTTATTTATCATTGTGATCATGTTTTATCTTCACATGCAAGCACCATACTGAATCAAGTATTTGAGCATAACTATTACATGTGAGATGCTACTGTAACGGCCCCAAAATTCAAACTTTTTGGGCAACATTACTCATCATACATCATTGACTTGACTCTTGACTTTTCAGTCAAGGACTAAGCCACATCAGTGGAAGACTATACAATTTCTAAAAGTATGCTATATTAAAATAAAATACCAAACTAATCCAACATAAATGTCTTGGCAATCTAACATAACATCATAATAGTGCTAAGGATTCAACATGAATAAATGAGTTTCAAGATACAACTCAATAGCATCATAATACATGCTCAACCTAAGACCAGAAGATAACATGTTCAACTACAGACTATCATTAGCACCGCACGTGCACGCCACCATCATCATCATAAGTACCTAATAACCTGTAGGGTCCAGATGCAAGAGAAGCGAATCTCTCGTGAGCTAACGCCCAGTATGTAAGGCTCAAATAGGAATAAAAATAAATAGAATAATAAATCATGCTTGAGAGAAATATCATAAAAGACATGAAAATTATTATTCATAAGCATCTTTGATTACTATAATCACCTTATAGTGTATACATCATCATCATGGTAAACAAACGTACAACATGACATGCAGGAGAACTTCTATAGGGATCTCGTAACACGGACCGCGTCGGTGGGCACGGCCAGGGTGCGACTACGTAAACACGGCCCGTGTTCGAGGAACATGGACCGTACTCCCTGTAGAGAGATGCACGCAACACCGTTCCAGTATCGGCCGAGTTCTGAAGAACACGATCGACGTTGGGTCTGTAGAGAAGCGTTCCGATAGCGACAAACCCGAATCCGATAAGGCATCATTTTTGGGTAGGAGTCCTGACACGGTCTGTGTCGTCCAACACAGTCCGAGTTGTCCTCCAGTGCAGCGGTGGAACTTAGGGTTTCGTCAAGGAGGACGCGTCGCCAGGCACGATCAGCACCAGTGAGCACAGCCTGAGTTCGTCGTCAAGAACGTGTCGCCTGACGTGATCTCCTGTCGGTGAACGCAAGGGATAGAGTTCTGCATCCTCGTGTACAATGAACAAGCGTGCAGCTTCGAGCACGATCCGCATCGGCGAGCGCGGCCCGTGTTCTGAGATCTAACAATATCTCCATAAAAAACATTGGTAAAATGTCCATAAAACATGTAAAATACATCTATCATCATCATAAAAGCCAAAATATCATGCTTCTCAATCATAGAGATGAGTTTCATGGAGGATTCCTAAGGACCCCCTTACATACCTCGTTTCCTGTAAGATCTGTATTGAAACCTCATCGTTCCTCCTCTCTTTACTGTTCATGTGCTCCCCGTGTGTTCTCTTTCCTTTAGAACAAATCCCCAAACAATGAGGAGATGAACCTTGAGAGAGATCATGCCTTACCAAGGAGAGAAAAGCTTGAGGGAAGAAGGGATGACGACTAGGGTAAAAGAAGAGGGGAGAGAAATATGAGGTTTAGGTCTTATTTATAGGGGTTTGGGATAGGAGAATTACCTAATTGCCCTTAGTTAATTTAAATAAATTAAATTTTATTCTAAATAGAATCTCTGGCATCACATCATAAATCCCTTAGAACAAAATTCGTCCTCGAATTTAGGTAGAGGTAGGAGTCTTACCAAATAAGTAAAGAAACTCTCGACGCATTTCTTCTTCTAGTTCCCTAGTGGCTTGATAATGCATCCAAGTCACTTTGACCATCGCCACCATCTTGTTCTTCATTCTTCTATTTTGATAATCTAGAATTTTCACAGGATACTCAATGTAAGTCAGATCATCTCTAATGTTGATCTCTTCCAACTGGATCACATTTGTGTCGTCATGATTGTATTGAGCATGGACACGTGGAACACGTTATGCACATGCCCGAAGGATGGGGGCAGTGCCAATCTGCATGATCTATCGTCGATCATCTCCAACACTTTGAATGGTTTACATAGCGTGGACTAAGTTTTCCCTTCCTGCTGAATCGCATAACACCTTTTGTCGGTGAGGTCTTCAACATTACTTTGAAGTGTGATCTCTTCGCCCCTTGTCTGCATAGCTCTTTTGCCGGTTCTGAGCTGCTTTCATCCTTTCTCTGATCAGCTCCACTTTCTTTGCACAGTCTTCGATGAGAGCTGGTCCAAGCAGTCTTCTTTCCCCTACTTCATTCCAGCATGCCGGTGAGTGACATGGTGTACCATACAATGCTTCGAATGGTGCCATCCATCTGGATGGTTGCCTGGTAACTGTTGTTGTATGGAACTCGATCAGTGGAAGATGAGTATCTCAACTGCCCTTCCAATTGAGTGCAAGGCTCTTAGCATATCCTCCACCGTCTGTATGGTGCGCTCAATCCGTCTGCGGGTGGAACACAGTGTTGCAGTTGGGTGCCAAATACCTCCTCGATGCCCTTCCAAAACTTGGATGTAGAACGAATATCTCGATTTGACATGATGGAAACGAAATACCGTGTAGCTGAATAATCTCGTTTGTATACAGCTCCATCAAGCTCTCGATCGTTTGCTTCATCTTCATTGGCAGGAAATGTGTTGATTTCGTAAGTTGGTCCACGATCACCCAGATAGCATCATATCCTCTCTTTGGGCGGGGAAGGCCAGTGATGAAGTCCATCAAGATGTCCTCCCACTTCCACTTTGGGACGCTGAGTGACTGAAGGGTCCCATAAGTTCGCCGATGCTCGATCTTTACCTATTGACAGACAAGACATCTAGAAACATAATTAGCTATTTCTCTTTTCATGTCCCTCCATCAGAAGCTTCATTGTAGGTCCTTGTACATCTTCGTGTTGCCGAGGTGGATGGCAAACTCCATTTTGTGGCATTCATCTAGCACTTCTTTGCGTAATTCCTGGTTCTTGGTAACCCATAGACAATCTTTGTATCAAATTGCACCATCTGGAGAAATGTTGAAATCTGCATTTCCTCTCTCGCATAGCTTGACCATCTTTTGGTATTCTGCATCTTCTTGCTGAGCTTTGATAATCCTGCCCACTAGGTCAAGCTACACTCCCATGTGAGTAATCATCAACAATCCTCTCTCTGTGAGCTTCGGATTCCACTGCACTATATTTTCCACCAGGTTCCATCTTCATACTCTTAGACATGCGAGTCCCTCAGCTCGTTTCATGCTCAACGCATCTGCAAATGCATTCGCTCTGTCGGGATGGTAACTTATAGAAAACTCATAGTCTTTAAGAAATTCCAATCATCTTCTCTGCCTCATGTTCAAGTCCTTTTGTGAAAGTACATACTTGAGGCTTGGTCGGTGAAGACTTTGAATTCCTCACCATAGAGATAGTGCCTCCAGATCTTTAATGCGAACACGATCACTGCAAGTTCTAAGTCGTGTGTAGGATAGTTCACCTCGTACTTCTTTAGTTGTCTTGAAGCGTAGGCCACCATCTTGCCATGCTGCATCAGTATGCATCCTAAACTAATGTCGCACGCATCAGAGTACACCACATAACCTCCACTCCTAGTCGGAATTATGAGTATCGGCATTGTGGTGAGTCTGTTCTTCAATTTCTGGAAATTGTCTTTGCATTGTTGTGTCCATTCATACTTCACTTCCTTCTTCGTCAGGTTTGTCAGTGGAGAGGCTATCTTGGAGAAGTTTCTGATGAATCGTCAGTAGTAGCCTGCTAGTCTGAGTAAGCTCCTGATCTCTATTGCATTCTTTGCCCTTTCCTAGTTTGTCACAGCTTCTACTTTGGCTGGATCTACAGAAATTCCATCATTCGATATGATGTGTCTTAGGAACATAATCTGATCTAGCTAGAGTTCACACTTGGAGAACTTTGCGAATAATTGATGACTCCGTAAAGTCTCTAATACAATGTGAAGATGCTCCCTATGCTCTTCTGGACTCGAGGAATAGATCAGTATGTCGTCGACGAACACAATGACAAACTGGTCGAGATGTGGCTTGAAGACCCGATTCATAAGGTCCATGAATGTTGCTGGAGCATTCGTCAAGCCAAACGGCATTACGAGAAACTCGTAGTGCCCATACCTAGACCTGAACGTTGTCTTTGGCACATCTTCCTTGGCTATCCTGAGCTGATGGTAGCCGCTCCTTAGATCAATCTTTGAAAATACCGTTGCTTTAGAGAGTTGGTCAAACAAATCGTCGATGCGCAGTAAGGGATATTTGTTCTTGATCGCCGCCTTGTTCAACATCCTGTAATCAATGCAAAGACGTAGTGACCCATCCTTCTTCTTCACGAATAGAACTGGAGCACCCCAAGGTGAAATGCTAGGCCGGATAAACCCCTTATCGAGAAGCTACTGAATTTGAGCCTTTAGTTCCTTCATATCAGCTGATGCCATGCGGTAGGGAGCTTTCGATATAGGAGTTTTTCCTGGCACAAGATCGATATGGAAATCGATCTCCCTCTGTGTCGGTAGTCCAGAGACATCAGCTGGAAAGACATCTAAGAATTCTTTCACTACCTCTATCTCATCGAGTTCCTTGGCTGGTTCATCTATCTTTACCATGCTTGCTAGGTAGCCTTGGCATCCTCTTCTTAGCATCTTTTGGGCCTTCATGGCAGACACCAATACTTTGCCGTTGTAGTTCGGCGTGCCTCGAATAGTAGCTCGTGGTCCGCCCCACGGTGTATGAATCTCGATTATCTTTTGTAGGCAGTGCATGCGCGTGTCATGGTATGACAGCCAGTCCATACCAAGGATGATGTCGTAGTCCATCATCGGAATGATCACCAGATCTGCAAAGAAATCCTTCTGCTCGATCCTCACCGGTATGTTAGGTACATACCGATGAGTGTGAATAACACCCAAGGGAGTAGAGATCTCCATCGGGTATTGGGCATCTTCTACTTTCAGGTTGATTAAAGCAGAAAAGCCCTCGGAGATAAATGAATGAGTAGTTATGGTGTCAAACAGTATTGTAGTAGGAACATCAATAACGTCATCAGGGCGATTGTCATGGTCGTCGCGCATCTGATAGCACATCCAGCAACTCAATTGGAGCCTCGTCCTCTTCCTCGACCTTGTCCATCTCTTCGTGGCTCGGGATAGTCTCTGATGTAGTGGCCCTGCTTGCCACAGTTGATGCAGGCACCAATCTTCATGTAGCATTCCCCGTAGTGGTTCTTCTGGCAGTGTGGACATACACCTCGATTTTGTTGGGGCTGCTGGTTACTTTGACGGGCAGGTCGAACATCACGAGGTTCGTAGGGCCTCGCTCGATCATCATGACAGTTGCCTCCTCGGTCCCCACGTCTCCTGTTAACCCAATTGGGTCTGGGTTGATCAGGATGATGCAACACAGTTTTGTTCTTCATCTCCTCCTTATGATTCCTCTCTAGCTCAAATGCTACTTCGGCCGCCTGGTCGATGGTGATCCAGTTACTCCCAATGGTCCCAACTCTAATCTTAGAGTTCAAACCACGAACGAAGCGCTTAATGCTCTCTTCTCTCCTTCCTGTAGATTGGAGTACTTCTGTAGGCGGATGAACTTGTTCATGTAGGCAGTGACGTCCATGTTGCCCTGTTTCAGCTGTAGGAACTCCTCATCTTTCTGGGCCCTCTTGTAGGCAAGAAAGTAGTGGGTGCTGAAGGCCTCCTTGAACTCCTTCCAGGTGACGGTGTCCTTATCAGCGAACTTGGTGATCTTGATCGTGTCCCACCAATCCTTAGCATCTTCAATTAGGCGATTGACCGCGTAGACGATCTTTCTTGCTTCAGCACATTCTATTTCCTTGAATGTTTCTTCCATCTTTTGGATCCACTTATCAGCACGTTAGAAGTTGTATGTCCCATTGAATTCAGGAGAGTGCAACTTAAGGAACTGCTGGATAGTGTCCTCGGAGTTCACAGTTGGCTGTTGGTCCTGAGTGGTCCTTCGTGCATTGCCACCAGTTGGATTTCCTTCTTGACTAGAAGCCCTAGTACCAACCATCTGCAATTTCATCAACCCATAGGGTGATTAGCCTACATCATCATCATAAAAATTAATTGGTCTCGAATACTTACTTGATGGCGTGACGATTGCTCATGACAATTGCACATAGACTTAACATCCTACACTCTAAGGAAGCCAAAAGGTTCCTAACGTTAGGCTTTGATACCTAAATGTAACGCCCTCAAAATTTAAACTTTTTGGGCGACATTACTCATCATACATTATTGACTTGACTCTTGACTTTTCAGTCAAGGACTAAGCCACATCAGCGGAAGACTATACAATTTTTAAAAGTTTGCTATATTAAAATAAAATACCAAACTAATCCAACATAAATGTCTAGGCAATCTGACATAACATCATAATAGTGCTAAGGATTCAACATGAATAAATGAGTTTGAAGATACAACTCAATAGCATCCTAATACATGCTCAACCTAAGACCAGAAGATAACATGTGCAACTGCAGACTGTCATGAGCACCGCACGTGCACGCCATCATCATCATCATAAGTACCTAATTCCCTGCAGGGTCCAGATGTTGGAGAGGCGAACCTCTCGTGAGCTAACGCCCAGTATGTAAGGCTCAAATAGGAATAAAAATAAAATAGAATAATAAATCATGCTTGAGAAAAATATCATAAAAGATAAGAAAATTATTATTCTTAAGTATCATCACTATCTTCTTTTATTGTTAACATTATCATCATCATCATCATCATCATCATCATCGTCATCATCATATTGTGAAGAGCTCTTCATTAGTTTAAGGGATCCTCATGTACTTTCATGCTACATGGCATCAATAGTTGTATAGGACTACGAGCAGATTCGTTGCACAGGTATAGGAGAGGACCGTGCAATTGGAACAGTGGTCACGCAATGATTTGGAGTCATGCAGCCCAGCGTTTCACTATTTTGCCTACAGTTACACCCCCATCCCCCTCACCATCCTCCTTTTTCTCCCGATTTTACAATCAGTCATGAAGTCTGGCCAATTACATCTTTTATCTTTGATTACTATAATCACCTTATAGTGTATACATCATCATGGTTAACAAACATACAACATGACATGTCGGAGAACTTCTGTAGGGATCTCGTAACATGGACCGCGTCAGTGGACACGACCAGGGTGCGACTACGCAAACACGGCCCATGTTCGAGGAACACGACCTGTACTCCCTGTAGAGAGATGCACACAACACCGTTCTGGTATTGGTCGCATTCCGAAGAATAGGTCGGCGTCGGGTTTGTAGAAAAGCGTTCCGACAGCGACAAACCCGAATCCGATAAGGCATCATTTCCGGGTAGGAGTCCTGACATGGTCTGTGTCATCCAACACGGTCCGAGTTATCCTCCAGCGCGGCGGCGGAACTTAGGGTTTCTTCAGGGAGGACGCATCGCCAGGCGCGATTCGCACCGGCGAGCACGGCCTGAGTTCATCATCAAGAACGTGCCACCTGACGGGATCTGCGTCGGCGAACGCGAGGGATAGAGATCTGCATCATCGTGTATAAAGAAGAAGCATGCACCGTCGAGTGCGATCCGCATCGGCGAGCCGGGCCCATGTTTTGAGAAACACGATCTGTGTCACCATGCGCAGAACGCATTCTTCGGTCGTACACGAAAACTTGAGACCTAATAGATCTCCATAAAAAACATCGGTAAAATGTCCATAAAACATGTAGAATACATCTATCATCATCATAAAAGCCAAAAACCATGCTTCTCAATCATAGAGATGAGTTTCATGGAGGATTCCTAAGGGCCCCCTTACATACCTCGTTTCCTGTAAGATCCGTGTTGAAACCTCATCGTTCCTCCTCTCCTTACTGCTATCATGCGCTCCCCTGTACGTTCTCTTTCTTTTGGCACAAATCCCCAAACAATGAGGAGATGAAGAACAATAAACCTTGAGAGAGATCATGCCTTACCTAGGAGAGAAAAGCTTGAGGGAAGAAGGGATGACGGCTAGGGTAAAAGAAGAGGGGATAGAAATATAAGGTTTACGTCTTATTTATAGGGGTTTGGGATAGGAGAATTACCTAATTTTCCTTAGTTAATTTAGAATTTCTGGCGTAACAGCTACACTCAGTCACAACAAAGTGAGATATGCATTTCTCACTTGTAGCTCAACATCGCACGATTGGCCACGTTTGCCAACAATAAGAACATTTCAAATTAAATACAGTTCGTGATAGAAAGGCATATAGCCCTAGCTCGCCTCCTCACACAAGGTTGGAACACCCCAGCCCTAGCTTCGAATGCCATGGTGTTGTCGTAGTTTGATGGTGCATTTACGAACGCAGATGGAGACTATACTGGCCGCCAATAAAAATTTCCCTAGCTGGCAGTGGTGTGCCCTCATCAACATTAGCCTCTCGGGAACACCCTAGCGGTGAGGTCGCAGAACCTTGCTAGCCCTAGTAGTTTTTCTTCCAGTTTGGCAAGCTTGTTTAGGATTGGTTGACATCATTTTATGATGAATGGATAGGATCATGCTATAAACTATAATCCAAACCCTGAGCAGTACAATCATATTCACATATACTCTATAGAGAGATAATATAGATGATGATTATTATTATTATTATTTAATATTCAAATTTGATATTAAGTTAGAATTTAAAAATAATATCTCGCATGCATCTAATGGTACTATTAAAATAATCATTATATTTTTTTCTTTTAGTCTTTTCTTTTAATTTTTCTCTTAGTAATTTAGTATATCAAAAAAATTAATAGAGTTAAGACTTTTTAAAATATTTTGATATCTATTTTTTTTTTAATTTGACATACTTATGCTCTATTTAATAGTGAAATAATACAAACTGCATACTCCATCTATGATCTATTAATTTAAAAGAAATTATTTAGGATTAACATTGTATTCCTCATCTATTAAATTTATATATATTTTTTTATTTAGAATTGTGTTTGAAGCCTTCCTCATTCTCTTCCCTCTTGAAAAGAATGAGAATGGGATGATCCTGATGACACGCTCATCTATTTATAGGTTAGATTTAGAATATGTAAAATAATAAAATAAAAACATATTATTTACTTGATTTTCTAAAAAAATTATGATTATTTTTTTTATATATCAGAATACAATTAAAGTTTATTATTCTAAATATCTTTTTTGTTAAAGATAAGTAAATACTTTTTATATGCTATTGTTATATTAGGTGGCTCATGAGAAATTATTACGTAGTTGTTTCGTAATGTATGTATATATATTATTAAATTGCACGCGACAACTGAATTGTCTTGTTCATTTGCCATAGGTGATGGATAATTTAGACAATATAGATTCTCTTGGAGGGGTGACAATGCCATTTGAGTGGCAACATAAAATAGTTTTTTGTTACCATTTTTGTCCTCTTGAAAATCCTAGAAATTAATTGAGCGGCTAAATTAGCGAGCGTGAAGTTCCTCTCTTTCAAGTTTGTTCCTCTTACAATGTCAACTTTACCAAAGTTTGCCACAACTTTAGTAGGTCGTCGAGAGAGAAAGATATGGAGGGTCAAAGGGTAGTTTATTATAATTAAGGACTGATATATTTCAGGTAATTTGCATTGTTTGTTATATTGCTTGTGCAAATTAAATAAGTCAATGCAAGATTTGGTAAAGTTGAACAACAATCCTCGTGAAACCAATATGAATTATTAGCGATATTGAAATATAATATAATAAAATGCCTCCTAAATGTCGAGATCTTTCTCCGGTGAACATACAAAAATAATTTATCATAATTTAAAGAAATTAGGTATGAAATAATTCATATATAATTATTTAATTTAAAATTCTTAGAGCTCGTCATATTATCACGTTAGGTTGCAATAATTTTTACTTCTCTGATCATCTAAATTATCACACCGTCAATAATCAAGATAATACTCATAAAAAATATCATTTAAGATTGTCGATAATATGAGACACATTTTAACAAAATTATTCATTCAATTAAAAAATTAAAATATTTATATTTATTAAAGAATATTATTATTCAACATTATCTTCTTAATTTTCTAAGGTTGTTTTATGGAAACTTCGTATATTTTATCCATTATTTTTCTATTTTTACCCTTTTATTTATATAAAATAATACAATAGTAAAGTTCGATATTTTTTAAGGGTATTATAGTAACTTTTAAATTTATAAATTAAACTATGATTTATATTATTAGTACTTGAAGTTAGTGGTAATTTATAAAGTAGTAATTTATTTTAATGATAATTTAAATTATCAGTTTAAAAATGAGAATGTCTCAAATACCCCTTCGGGATCGAGAGGCTTAAAATGTTATTTCTATCGTGCCATGTGTTGTAATGTTTTTATTTCATTTTCCATCACGTGAATAATCGAAATAACAATGTCGATCATGCATAAATCATTTAGGTGTTGTTTGACTTAGTAAGTACGAAATATTTATAAATTAATTTAAAAAAAACTTCACAATAAAGAAAAAATTGAGCTTATAAATTATTAACATAATAAAATATAAGCTAAAAAACATAAATAAGGTAATCATACTTATTTTTTAGAGGTATGATGTGTCTAAACCCACATTTATAAACACGTGTAATATCTAAAGTAATCAATAATTTTAATTAAAAAAGTGGGATTCATTATGCTACTGTAAATTTTGCATTTTTTTATAAAAACTACTAATAATTTTAGGTGTTTACAAGATTTATACCAAGGTAGGTTTCCACATTAATTTTCTCTATTTTTTAGATTGTTAACTTATTTTATTATTAACTATATTATTCTTTTAACTTTATTCTTTTAAATAACTTATCATATGATATTTTTTCATTTTGTATTTTCCATTTTATTTTATTTATTCTCCTTTCATTTTTATAAAATATAAAGTAAATTAAATAAACATTCTAAAAATCCCAACGAAAGTTTTTCATATGGTTTATACATTATGAATAATATTTTTTAAATTATAAAATTATTTTATTTAAATTATTTAATATATTTAAACTAAATTTAACTTTAAGAGTATCATCATTAATATTTCTCTTAACAATCATTGCAATATATATTATGAGCTAAACCGAACATGCTCCTATGATACAAACATGATATTTTATTTCATTTGAGGGTAAACAAAATATATTTTATGAGTTGTTTTCTTATTTTCTTGCTATACATGAATTAATAAAATAAGATATTATTTTATATTATGTGATATATGAAGATCTACAAAGAAATAGAAACGATGTAAATGATCCAGAAAAAAATAGAAATTGAAAAGGAATTGAAGGCCCATATGCTCACTCACTCTAAATTCATAACTAAAAGTTCAAAAGCCTAACTAAACCCTACTATATAAGTCCCTAAACCAGCAAACTCTCTCATTTCTTCTCTTCTCTTCTTTCTCTTAACCTCCATCTCCTCCTCTTCACATAGTTATGTTTTGGAGCTCCCATCTCTTTTCATGGTGGTGGCTCTTCAAGGATGATTTGTGGGAGAGAAAGGAAAATATGAAGGCAAAGAAAAAAAGACTTAGAGGCTTTTCGATGAGGAAGGAGTAGAAAGAAGAATCAAAAGAGAAAAAAGGTTTTAACTTTAGAACTATAAGGTATGTACAGAGATCCATTCCTTCTTTCAAATGATATTTTGCATTGTTTCTTGTTGAATCAACAAATCTTCATCAAGACCCATGACTCTTGCACATGAAGTAGGAAGGAAGGCTAATGTGTGAGATTGTTGTTATGAATGTATGATGGATTATGTACATGATTGATTGTATTGTTCTTGTTGTATTATTTCCATAAACAAATGAATTGTGTTGAACTATGAAAACTTAAGGATTTTTGATAGAATGGTATGCGCACATGTACATTTCGCCATAAGTATGATGAAACCCTAATGTTCATATAAATCTTAATACCTAGGGCTTAAAATTGCTAATTAGGTGTTAGAATTTGAGCAAAACTTAAGGATTATGGCTAGAAATGCATGTACATGCGTGATTCTAGTGTACTAGTTGATAATTGAGAGAAAACCCTAGAAAATTGAGTAGAAAGATCGCCAAAGGGTAACAGGGCAGGACTTCACGGGTCGTGAATCAACCTCACAACTGTGAAGCCCATATCATGTGCCATGAAGGTAAGGAGATGACACGAACCCTCTCGGTCGCGATCGTGAATAACCAATTTTACGGGCCATGAAATATAATGCCCATAACTCACCTCTCAATAGCGATCCTAAAGCCATTTCATGAGTCATGAAGTTAAGAAAGAGAAATGACTAGAAATGACACTTCCCAATCACATCCATGAATAATCATTTTGCTGGCTGTGAAATATGACGCCCAAAACTCACTTATCGGTAGCGGTCGTGAAACATTGTTCATGCCAGCAAAAACTCTTAGTTCTTTACCATGACAACCATTTCATGGATCGTGAAACATGAGATCAACTATCCTCCTCTTAGTAGCAGCAAGGAGAACCCTTCTCTCATGCCCTCGAGAGCTTGAACTTCATGAGCATGAAACCTAAAACCTATTTCAGGGCCGTGAACATCGCTGACACACAACACACACACACGCATATATATATATACATATATATATATATAATATATTTATTTATAAGTGTATATTTTAGTGAATTTTTTATATTGGAATGGAGTGATATAACCTAGTACCAAGCTCCATCGAATTGTCAGATAGATTATCCATATATTAATTGATTGATCATTGGTCCCAGTCGTGGGGTCGTGGCTATCTTTGGAGAAACCACTCGGATGCATATAACTCACCCAAACCTAGCTAGCCTTATGGACGATATACATACATGACAATCCTTCGAAGCAAATGGAATTAATCACCCACTTGATTGATTGATTGATTGAATTGAAACATCGAATATGAAGTAAAATAATAACTTCAAGATGTATAGATTGAATTGGGCATGAACTTAATATTGATAATGGACCATTTATATGTGATAATGCTATATTGACGTTCATGCCATATTTATATTGAACTGTAATTTATAACTAATAAGATTCTAATTGAATATTGAACTCTAATTGAATTTTTTGAATATTTGTTATGCTTATATTACATGTTTGATTTTTTCGTCCCTCGCAGGCTGGTGACGTACCCTACATACTCTAACCCAGGAGATTCTCCCCTGTACTCTGTATCCATGAAGGCGATTCAAAATGACCTTTGGTGGTTGCTTGCTTATAGCGAAAGGTTGCACATGTGTTAGGTGTTGTCGAGTCATTTACCTTATGTTACTTTATCGAGTCTTGATGTTGAATTTATGTAGCCTATGGACATATGTCATGAAACCTACGTGAACTTATTGACATATTTTTTACCTCTATGTTGAGGATCCTTATGGGTAAACTTGAATATGTTTTAGACATTTGGTCCTTCATGTTATGATTGAGCTCCAAGATCATAATTATGTCTCCTAATTTATAATTATATTTCATATGTTATTTAGTAATTATGTTTCCGCAGCACATATTTTATAATTGTCATTGTACATTGAGCATCGTAACGTCGTCGGGTCCTTTCCCTAATAGAGGATATTAGGGTGAGCGCTTTGGGGGAGTTACAAACGGAGTCAGAGAATTGAAATAACTTTGTTATTTTTTTAGTCTTGTAACTACTTTATGAAGAGCTAAAAACCCGTTAACTAATTAATTTCAAAATTGGTGGCTTTTAAATATAAGAATAACACCCGAGAAGTATGATAAAACCTACCTCATTAACATTATAAAATGAATAGTTTATATATATATATATATTAACATATATAGAATTATTCAATTTAACAAAAAATGTATAAGATAGAGATGCTGATAGTAAAGTATATTTTTTTTATTTTTGACAATTTGTAGAGTGACTGGAAAATCTTGGAGTGATTTTTCACCTCTAATAAAATTCTAGTAAAAAAATAAATAGTGTTGCAGAAATGAGAAGGATGAAGGGGCGTATGGGGACCAGGCACATGGGTTAGAGGCCCAAGTTAGGCCTGCCCCAGCAGTGGGCATGGGGGCCTAGCCCTCCCCAACTCAATTTCATAATTATAAGCCACCATGGTAGATGCTGCATCTGCTGCTGATCTGTTTCCATTGCCTCTGAGCATGTACATCTGTTTCAAGTCCCTTTCTCCCAACTACTCATCTTCCTCTTCCTCTTTCTTTCTCCTCTCTTTTCTTTTTCTCCCTATCACAACAAAAGTTCATGAATCTAGAACATGAAAACTAAATGAGACATTTTTACTTGTAGAAATACAACATGAAAAATTAAACCCAACATTATTTTAATTTCAATGGTCCCATAAATTAATTCCTTCAAATTTATCTGCATATTCCTGTAGATAAAAAGAATATAATATAGATGGAAACGTTTATAATTATGACATCCACCTCTCGCATTGGGATGCTTAATTAATGGCTTATGCAAATTAGAATCAGCTTCTATAAGTGGGATTGAGTTGGGTAAGAAATATTGAGGAATTTGGGTGCTGACTCATTTGTATGGCATGGTGTCCTAATCCTTACATGTTCTGATTAGTTGATTAATTAACATGGAACTCGACCTTCATTTCTCTAAATGCAGTAAAGTTCAGATCCACTAAACTTGATCCCAGATCACCATTAAAGAACCAAATATATGCTATCTAAATATCACAATTTACTTCCTGCAATTCAATTAATCATCTTGCATGGATGCGTACCAATTCAGAGCAAGCAACAAGGATATGATGAACGTGGATATTGGACACCACATGTTCAGCTCCATGGGAGAAGTTATAACTCGCGTAGGCCAATACTTTCTTTTTGTTCATGCATGGTGTCTGTCACGGATGAACTACTGATAGCCACATGAGGCCAACAACTTTAGCCAAAGAAGAATGCGATTCAATTGCATCCACATGGAGCTGCAAGAAAGAGTTCATCAATTAAGTAAATCAAATTAATTTGACGACTGATTTTCTCTTCTGTTCACGAATTTAGATAAAGCTTAGGAGGGCTTGGATATCAGGATTCTTTTTTGTTTTACTTATGATTAAAAATATATCTATATCAATAAACTTATCAGATGCAATAAAATAGCCTCATGCAAGCAGGAAAAAAAACGAAGTTATTATATTTAACGATTACTAAACTTTTTTAATCGTTAAAGAAATATATATAAATATATATATATTTAATATATATATATATATAT